>PNEQ01066742.1:34998-64497 GCA_003012365.1 Medauroidea extradentata | reverse complement strand
TATGTAAAAAGATGACATACGGGGCTTGCATACCCACAAAACCTACGTGTAAAGTTAATCGCCCGTGTGGTAGACAACCCGCATTGCTTACGTTACACAGGTTGCATAGCACCGCGTGTTACACATTAACTAAAGAAATACGTACTTCACAACGAACTTTACTGAGAAAGAGAGCCCTGAGCAGAATGTGATGACACAATGTTAACAGTAGCGACAGAATGAAAGTCACTGAGATCGAACCCGTATCTTCGTGGTACGAGGCTAGTATAGCCTGTCTCACATAAGAATTCCAGTTGTTGACAGTTCTTAAGATCTATGATATTGCTTATTGCTCGCGCCACAGATCTTAGGTAGGCGGTGTCATTAAGGTGCAATATAGCCTACGTCCCCATCTTTGGTTATTACAAATTCTGTAAAAACTATTGTTTCCAATTTACTTTGGCATGACTGGGCCATCATTGAGTAGCGTACAATGTGACATAGGAGACAGTTTAAGTATAACATTACTTAAATATTTTCATTAATACGTCCGTGAAACTGCAGTAGTTAAGTTATAGAGAAATGTTCTGTTTTCTCTCCCACAAACTAAATTAATGAAATTCAGCCGTTGTTCCATTTCATGTTTCCAACAGAACACACTATAGAGACTAACATATCCCAAAAATAAAACAAAAATTGTATATTCAAGAAATAACAAATATTTCTTTTTGTATATAGGGACACCACGTTTCTTTAAAGGTTTAAGTATTTTTGCATTGAAAAATAGTATTGTTGTAGAAACCATACTTCGGTTGCAATAGAAACAATAGTCCAGTTTGTTGTCCATAATTTCTGGATTACTCCTGCGACAGTAGAAATATGGTCTGTAAGAGAAAGATACTCTTTGCTCCTTGTTAAACCCTGTACATGCTATCTTTTATTCTCTACTCATTTTCTTGCTTATTTCTGTTTCTAAATATCGATAGCGATTTTACACCAGAATTATGTAGCAAAATTTCTGTGTTGCGTACACACTATTATTGTTTACTAACAACTTTCGATACATAAAGAAGAAAAAATGTATTTGTGATGTTGGTTGCTATAATCCATAAATAGAGAGGATGATTTACCGAGGGAAAACTTGACATTGCTGGGTTTCAACGCACTTTCAGCTTACCTGTAGATTATTGGCTGTTCCTTGTACTTGGAGCCGCTACCCTAGTTGACTGAGCCAATAAGAATCTCGATACTGAGGCCTGTTAATGGTCTGCAGACAGCTTCGTTGTATCAGACGTACATCATCCAACCATATATGTCGCAAGAAACTACAGAGTTTTCAAGGGAATGTTGGCACAAAACATTTTCGCGATTTACCGTCGTCTCTATCCATAATGTATAGGCTAACTGTTAAAGTTCTCGTAAACTATTTAACAAAGAAGACACGTATGAATTTCCCAAATAAGTTAAACTAACCTTATGTTATTTAAGTTGTGATAACTCCAGCAGGCGTGTGATAAGCAGGAAACAAGAATTTTACATCTATTTAAATCACGTTGGCAATCCTACTTGCGTACTTCGCATGCGCCGTGGTTAAAAGTGTGCACTGCGCATATGTGCGTGAACATACTGTTGCAATATTGCCTGGCAAGCCGGACAGCAAGACGTCCGAGCGGCAATCAGGTCAGCGTTGGGAAACCACGGAAGACAGCAACTCACCTCACCCCCCTCGTAGTGGCACAATATCGAGGACAAGCACGCCGATATAAGGCACGGTTACCAAGTAAACGGGTTCTGTCTTCGGTCTGTCGTCGGTCGTCGAGCGGTCGTCCACCAGCACTCATCTAATGAACGGCAGTGCAGTTCCCCGCCGGGGACTCGGGCTCGAGCCCCGGCTGGTGCGTGCTCGTTCGTCGATGCCGTCTCCTCATCAATCCAGCTTTCGGTAAGGTCGTCAGATCTAGTTATGTGGCAGCAACTCTCAATTTAATATAATAACTTAATAATCAGTAATATTGCGCTCCCCTCCTTAATAAATAGATCACATTGTAACCTACTTTGTATTCAGAGTACCTGCCATTGTAATATAGTAAATGCCCGTTTAACCATAACTGTCTTAAAGTCATTTAACCCTAAATAACATCTAAATAAACCCACAGTGTAGCTACCATCTGAGTGAAACCCCCCAAACTAATAATAACTTATAAACCCCCAATATAATAATAACGACTTACAAAATAAAACCATTTTGTAACAATACGCTACGATAAAAAAATAGAATGGCGTCTATCTGTGGAATTAGGTATGGAATTCTGTAGTTGCAGCACACACTGTTGCAGTCTACTTGCACAGAATTTGGCAAATAATTCTGTACTGAATTAAGTTGTAATTTACTAATTGTTACGTCTAAGGAACAAACTGTACGAATAATCCCGATGCTACAGACAACCCTAACTATTTTATGAGAGCAATAACACTTTTCTCATATGTAAAAATGGTTTCACAGAACCGACTGTAAAAAGCTGCAGGATACACAAATAACAGCTATCGTACCAACGAAATAAACCCCCTCCCCTCGCCGACAGACAGTCGTCATTTTCCAGTTGGTGGAGGGAGATCTCGTCTCACGCTGGCCGATACATCGGGAGGCGTCCAAAGCGAGGCGTTGCCTCTGAGGGCCATAACCCGTTTCCAGAGCCCTGCGTAGCCAATCAGAGGTCCGATAGTAGTACATCAAAGGCAACGGCGCCCTATTCCGCTGCTGTGTATGTATCGATACTCCAGCCGCGCTATTGGCATCCACACACACGCACATCTGCGTTTGCAACGAGGGCAATCTAGTACTGAGATGACGTGAGCTGTTCGATGCGAATCCGGCGACATGGTGAGATTTTGGTTGTGAAATGTTGGTCGACAACAAAACAATGCGATAATATTTAAATTGCCTACTATAGGTCGTTCACGATAAAGTGAACACTGCATAAAGTTTTCTTTCAGCCGTTTTGCAGCCATGTTTACTATTTTTAATATGAAAACTTCCATGCAACTTAAAACAAGTGTAAACTATTTAATACTCTCAGAAGTTAACAACTATTGGCCCAATTAAACATATATTTAATTAATTACAAGTTCTGGTGAGTATTCAGTTAATAGTGAACAGACTATAACATATTTGAATAGAAACGATAGTCAGTTTACAGAAACGTTGCAGTATACTTACTACCAGCTATATTTGTTTTCGTAGTATTTTTAATAGTCGTGAAAATGTAATATTTGCTTACAAAAGTCCCTAGGGAATTTTAATATATTTAACGCATTACGTAAATTTAATGTTTATTAATAATGTGGTAGTTCCTGTGAAATTCAAAATGTTCTACCGTAACTGTTCTTGGATGGCAAATTCAGAAGTAGGGCTGGTAGTTAAGAGGGTAAATTGAAGGTGGCATGGGTCGTTGCGGTGTCGCTAGTGTGCGGTCGAGTGCGTTCTCGTTGCAATGTATTATGTCAGCATGTATGGACGTATATATAGCCTGTATATATAATATTATGTATATATGCTACACCTTCATTTATATGGACATATATCTATATTTATATATACCGTAATCAGAGGTCACTGGCCACGTGGGGTAACTTGGGACATCTCAGAAAAATATTTTTCACGCGTAAGGTAGCACTGAGTAAAATCAATTTACTTGTAATAAATTTCAAATCATGAATGTCCGAGTTAAATAAATTGATATTTAGTCACAGTTGACACACGTAGATAATAAAAAAAGATATGTTACAGTGTTCCAACTCACTCCACGAGTCCAGAATCACCCACTATTACGGTAACGGTTTGTATTTTGACTGCCTAATGATGTGATCATAATACATTTAAAGGACAACAAATATTTTAAATACCATAACTTTGGTGGCATGAAGTGGGAAAGCAACACTGTAGAAAAAACAAAAAAGTAAACTTGTTTTAATGCAAACATAAAATATTTAATATACTACACAAACTTTTGTTAGGTAAAATAATAAACACGCCAAAATTAGTTCTGCGTATTTAAAAAAAACCTGTATTATATCTCACTCATCTGCTTGGCAAATGTAACAAAATCTACCGTAAAAGGAAACATTTTGTACTTTGTACATTTAACCACTACCAAAGAGTAATAGTTTTCTTTCACTGCTCGCTTTACTCTTGAGAACGAACGACTCTGAGCTATGCATAGAAAGAGAATAAATTAATTTGTAAGTAGTCCACAACATTTTCTCACAGAGTGGTTAGATTTTACCGTTGGTCGACGCCAAATTTTAAAGAAATAGTTTTAAGTTACGTAGACGTACTATTTAACTTATTTCCATTCATCAGATAGATAACTGACTGAAGATACAAATTAAGCTGGACTTTCAAAAATATTCACTTTACAGTAAACCGACTAAACTAAGAGCTTATATTCTCACACAGTGAAAAAGATTTTGTTGAGTCTACCGTATTTATGTTCGCAAATTACTAAACAACCGTGTAAACGTTGAATCAACCAAAAATATGGTTCTGTCTGATTTTGCTACCTCAGCTGGAAGGTTTAGTCCCGTTAAACATGAATTTTGCTATACCAGCAAAACCAATTTGTTACGCTTTTCACAGATTGTTCAAAACCTTTAGTTGGATAAAATTATTTTTGTTTCGCCATATACAAACGTACGTATGGTTAACTGTAACAAGCCTTTTTCTCTGTGCAACAAACAGGTATTATAAAAATGCCGACATAAAAGCCCAAATGAATAACGTACCAATAAAGTTTGGGCTCCATCACCAGCATTGGTAAAGTAGTACGTTCGCAATTTTGTGCAAGGCAGTGGGTAGAAAAAAGTTGTTACCTAGCCGACAGTATTATTGCCTGGAAATGCTATAAGCGGTTCAGGATAAAGTGAGCACTAAAAAATTCCTGCCCAGGTTCTATTTCCAGCCAATTCGTATCTTTCCGCGAGTAACGGCTAACGACGGGAAATGGCAAACCTCTCTGGACACGTCACTTGATGTTTGTGCGTGTAAGATAAGTTGTGCAGTCGGTATGAACCTACGTAGTTTGATAAAAATGTTATTAAATTACATCAACCGCAATTATGTCGATTTCGATATATTGATTTGATTTCAGTATCGTTGTATTAAAGTAGGAAAATACACGCAACTATATTCGACAACGAGCTATATATTTAACATAGAGGGGCGGAAACGCTTCCAAAGTGAAGCCCAATTGAACGGCTGTTTTGACCCTAGGAAACATGGCGAACAGCAGTGTGGCCAACATTATGTTGAAAATTCCGTCATATGTTCGCATAAAATCCGTAACTTTATAGCTCCACTATATTCCCGCTAAACACAGGAGAAAATGCCAATAATTATTGTAATATTTTATACTGTAATAATGTTTAAATTTGCATAATCGCTCTCGTCTCTAGACCGGATATAAGAGTCCGCCATTTTATCTAGAGTCAAAATACCACGTTCAATTGGGCTTCACATGAGAGCCTTGGAGATTGCTGTTTCCGACCCTCTATGTTTACTATATAGCTACTTGATATTCGTTGATACTGCCAACCATAAAATGAGTAAAGCAACTATGGTTAACATTGAACTGTATGCAGTAATGATCAGTGATATTTTTCAAAGGTTGAATTTTTAGTGCCCACTTTATTCCGAATGTCCTGTACTATTATAAGGTTATCCGGGATGAAGTGAGCACTTTTGAAACCCTACTATCCCTTTTCAAAAAATTTGTAGTTTCCGACCATTTTTAACGCATACAAAGCAAATGTAACAATTAATGCTTATAAACTGTAACGAGCTCAAAAGTTAATACATGCAGTCACAATAAATTATATTTCTAATTAATATTTTGACATGATGGTTTTGAAAAGAGCTCATTTTATCTCAAACCACTTATACAAGATTATTTTAGAAGCGTCACGGTGTTCCGTTAATTAAAACAATTAGCTATACACGATGCCAGTTTCACAGCAAACATTGACCAGAAACAGAATGGAGACAATTTGTTTCGTGGATTATGACTTTCTTGTGTAATTTGTAAACCAGGATCTCGTTTTCATTTTAATTTAAAACACGTTGTGAAAAAAAAATGGCCAAATAATTTTGTAATAGCCTAGCTCAGTTTAGTTTAGTAAATATACCTGGTTTTGAAGTTTTTTTTTAAATAGTTCTCGGAGTACAGCAGTAAATGTTTTAAAATACTGTTACAGGCTGAACAAGGGACGCTGAGGGATTGCGATATTCTATTTAAATAAAATGAATTAAGTATTGAAAAGCCTAATTAATTTATTCGCAGCTCTCTACGCCAAAATGCCTGCCTGTCACCAAGGACCAGTCACTACTAAATAAATGTCTCCGTTAGTCACGAGTATGTTACAAGTTAATGTTAAACAAAATAAACAATTACTACATACATGGCAGTTATAGGTACATTCAGAACAATAAAATCTCAGTCCTCTATACAAGCTTTCTGTTCATTATGTGTCTCTGAATACACTAAGAAATGGTGGACCCAATATCCTAACTCGGAGCACCCCATTGGTCCTCTTGAAGTCACATAATGACCTCGTCGGCACACAATACCCTCGAATGTCCTCGAGCACTGCTCACAATCTTACACCATCATCACTGTTCACTATTTGCCTCTTGGTAAAAACTTTCCAAGCCTGTTGCGCGCCTTCCTCATATCACTGTAAATTTTTTTTTGTACTTTTACAAAGAAAAGCCTTGGAAACCCAGTTGCCAAACAAATTCCTTGTAAAAGTACAATGGTTATCCTTGTAATTAAATACAAAGTATATGTTTGTAAAATTACAAGGACTAGCCTTGTAGCTGTACTTTCAATAAGGAAAAAAAAAAATAAATTTAAATGTTCATTGTACTTCATAATTAAACACTGACCTTATTTATCAAATAACTTTTGAATAAAGGACGTAAACAAGAGAAAATTTTGAAAAAAATAAAAAAAAATCTCGCGAGGTGCTAAGATTCGAACCACTCTTCCCACGCTTAGAACCTACGTATTTTACACCAGGCCACTGTAACTTACATGCTGATTAGACTTTATTTATTTGTATGCATTCAATGTAAAGTTCAGTAATAATTCTCCCTTTTAAAGCACGCAATTAATATAAATATTCACTTTATTCCAGAAAATACTTTTCATAGGTTGTGATCTTTGCATAAGTAATTTCCGGCGAACTTAGGATTTTTGTAGGCTACACATTTTTTTTCTAAGTATTTTTGCAGCAAACAAAATCCTTTAAACGTTATAAACTTATAATTTTACTAGGAATATTTTCAACATTTACACAAGTTTGTACAACTACAAGGAAGTGCCTTGTCATATTTTACAAAATAATTTACAGCGCAGGAACTGTCGGTATAGATACAAGAAATTCCTTTGTAGCATTACAAAGTTTACCCTTGTAACTTCATGAACTAATGATTTTACAAGGATATTCTTTGTACTTTTACAAGGACTTGTAAAAGTACAAAGAATACTCTTGTAAATTTTACAGATTTTTTTAGAGTGTATACTCTTAATCAAGAGTCCAGAAATCTTATGGCGACTCTCTGTCTCGGAGTTACGAGAAACATGTCGCATCAGGGTTAAGCACAGACCGGGAAAGTGAGTAGGTAGAATAATTCTCCAGGCGGTGATAGTTACTGCTATCAGAGTGTTTACTAAATTAGAGATAAGCGTGCAGCTGGCTGCTCCGGAAAGAAACAGAGGGAATATCGAGCCACATAGTGCGCGCCACTGTCCTATTCTCTTGCCACGGGCAGCAGCTCGCGTGATAGTCGTGTACTACTGTTAACATAATGTACTAATACAAGATCGGCTCAGATTTGTGTGCTGAAAAAATAACACGAAATTTGTAAGCTGATTTTTTATTACTTATGAGGTAATGGCAATAAGGTTTAACGTTCTAACTAGTACGTATCATAATTACACAAAACAAGTCGGTTGGGACAAAAGTTATAGCACCTGTTTTTGGTGGTTAGTTTCAGATGAATTTTCTCTAATTAAAAGTGCCTGTACCAAAAAGGGATAGGAACATAAGATATTATAGCATTATTCAGTAATTATTTCTTCGTCTTAGCGGAAATTGTACTCCACAAGACTCTGTATAGCAAGGCCATACGAAACAGGTTTTTCTTTTCACATCGGTACAAAAAAAAAAGAAAAACATTTTTAATGGAATTCATTGAAAAAATTCAAGAATACATTACTTTACGTAAGCGTTTTGCCAAATAATGCACTATTCGTCCACAAAAATTTATTTAACTTGGTTTTGGCTCATTTTCATGGCAAAAGTGGTGATACTTTGGGTGCATAAAATCTGGGAAGCTATGAGGTTTTTTGCTTTAAAAATATAGGTACAAATTATGGTGTATGTGACAAAACGGTTCAGGGATCTTATTTTTTAACGATTCTTGCAATGGGGGCAAGTTACAAACTAAGGAAGTGTTTTGTACACACGCCATTGCAACAAATTGTGTGTCACAGAAATCCAAATAATACACACAATTAAACAGACACGTAAACAAACAAAATTACTTTGTTTGTAACTGAATTGTACATGTTAACCTTCGTTCGCCAGTTCAAACAGTCATTTTGTATGTTTGTGTACATGATCTGGTTTTCTGTGACACACCATTTGCTCCAGTGGTGTATGTCCAAAATACTTCTTTATTTTGTAGTTCAGGGATTCCTCGATATCAAAATTAGATTGTTTTAAAAAATAAATTCAAAACCAGTGTTAAACTACCTGGCATGTCCTTAAGAACATCTCGCTAATTAGCACATGTCCCTACTTCTCCCAACTTGCTATCCGGCTCGCTCGCCATGTTCTGCTCCTCGCTCGGACATAGGTGGTTAATGATAAATAAAGTACTTTTGAAGATGATCATGTGTAGAATAATAATTTAAAAATAATATTCATTTTGACCACAGATGTTAATTTTTAAGTATTGTACCATCTATACAATTCCATTGTTGCTACTCGACCACGACAACTAGTCTCGTGAGGGGAAGAAACGTGGCGTTATTAGTAGGTAGACACATCAGAGGGAGGGGAAATGTACTACGCCTGACATGAGTTCACGACACACGGCCAGTGGAGACGTAGCGGCGAGAACCGAGCCGGCTGTCTGTGCCACAGTATTATAGCCGGTGCTGTGGTACGCCACCAGCAGCGCGCGATGGTCAAGGATAACACAGCAGTAGTTCGTTTTCTTCCGCGGTACTATATGCGGTTCGGGATTATGTAATCACTGAGAAAAGACCTGCTAAATTGTTATATTCAGCCAATTTGTATCTTTCCGCTCGTAACGGCTAACGACGGGAAACTTCTTACCGCTCTGGACGCGTCACTTAAGAGGCCGTGCCAGTGTTTCAGGCGCATATATGCAGCCCGCATTAACTCCATTTAAATCAAGGCTAATTTTACTATCGCTATTGCAATAACAGTATTACACATATCACAATTATCTTCCCGTTTTATCAAATACACAGTCGTTCTTATTTTCTCTGCGTTCGTCGTTGGCAAGTTTAAAGAATGATTGACTACAAATTTTACCAAACGTATTTTTGTATAACATTGATAATGAAACCGTTGATAATACTTGATTTTGCAGACAAACTGTGCGGTCTGTAAGAATATACATGGTTTGGTAAAACAAAAAGTTAATTAACCATATGAAATACGAGTATGTCGATTAAAGTTCATTTTATTACAGTACTGCTGTATTAAAAAAAATTCACGGAACTATATTCAGTAATTCGCTGCCAACCATACAAGCAGTAAGAGAACTATTGTTAAAGTTGAATTCAATACAGCAATGGCTAATGATATTTTTCGAAGGTTAAATTTTTAGTGCTCGGTTTATTCCGAACCACATATAGTTGTCGTGGTCGAGTAGTACTTTAGGTTCCTTTGTATAGAAAAAGTGGTAGGAAAATGTAAAAAATTATCTGAAGAAGCGGAAAAGTAAGTAGAATTTTAAAAGTGTTCATGTTATCCCGAATAACCAATACAAAGTCAGAAGTGGGCCAGGTTGTTATCGTGAAAGAGTTTACCGCCAAGCCTGGCTCCGGTGTCGCTGGGGCCTGGTACGCCTCTAAGACATACCGTAGCATCTCGGCCGAATTTCATCAACTAAGGACCAGATAATGGCAGCAGCTAATGCCTCACGGCGAGCAGCTTATAATTACAGTGGGGCTGGTAATGAGAGGGAAGCAGTGCAGGTGTCTTATCGGCGCTGGAAAAACTTGCGTGCCGCGCGCTCAAATTACTGCCGATTCCCTCCAAAATGATTAATTTTCCTTCGGCGGCCGTAAAAGTTCGTGGCCCAACGAAAGTTTTTAGAAATGAAGCTACGGCAAAGAAGGTCGGTAGCTAATTCTGTAAGATAATACACTCTAGCCTTAGGCAGAACTTTTACTTACACGGTGGATATTAGCACAGGCTATTTACTTAACTACTTGAAGAACAGTGTAAATATGTGAAGGTGCTGTGTAGGGAGAATATTGAATTTTAAATTGCGTCATGACCTGCAGTGCTTGTTCTGCTCGTCTTACCTTCAATATTTGAGGGGGCCGCGGTGGTCGAATGGTCAAACCATTCCCCTCCTTCACCAAGGCGATCTTGGTTCGACTCCCGGTGGGGTCTATCACGGATTTTAGCATGTGGAAATCGTGCCGGACGGTTTCAGTCGGCGGGATTTCTCAGGGTTCTCCTGTTTCCCCGCCCCATCATTCCGGCGCGTCTTCATACTCACCTCATGTCACCCTTCACTCGTGCTGAAGAGCTACATGTTAAGTGCTGACCAAATTTTCACTCACTCAATATTTGAGACTTTCCATGGTCTACAAAACGGAAACAACCTCAAGGAATTACGTTACATAAATGAAAACATCCAAATTTGAAATGAGAAAATAAAATAAACAAAATGTAAAGTGGCCTTGAAAATATTAATCGAGGTGAAAAAATATATAAAAAAGAACGAAAGAGACGCTACTCTACGTCAAGTTAGAAATAAAAATTAATAGAAATTTAATGACTACTACCTCATATCATAAACTTGATGCACATACAGTCTCAAGTGTAAATCTAAATCTTAAGATGAAAATGAAATAAAATTACTGGAAGTAATTTTAATTTAAAAAATCGAGTCCGTAGCTTTGCTCAACTAATCTCAGTTTTTTTTGTAGGTTACATGTGAAAATGTCTCAGACCTCTGAGTGGCTGTTATACCTAAACGTCAGGGACATTAATTAGGACGCTAATCATTACCAATCGCGTCATGACAATGCTAATTACTTACGCTAAACAAGCTTGCAAAAATTGTCGCTCATAACGTAAGTCTTTGGCAGTTAATTATTACATTTAAAATTACGATGGCTGTCTGAAATACTATAGCAGAACACTAATTAGTCTCTCTAAAGGTGGAGACATTAATCATAGACAAAAACCGTTGTCTTACGGTAAGCAGCGTCTAGTCGAATTTGTGAGCACTAAAATTCGTTTAAATTAATAATAACTGCATATTCTCAATCTGACAAAAACATTTACTCAACAATTTCCTACACTGCTGCACCTCCCTTATCTACCTATATGTAGAATGTTGCAAGATTTCTTCCCCATAATCTCTCTTTTCGGGAAACGCTAAGGCCAGCTTTACAATGGTAATTGTTAGAGATAGTGAAATTTCGCGAATTCAATGACCTGCGCGTTAGAATCAAATATCCTATATTTACTCAAGTCCCGACCATTTGTCCACTAGCTGCTACTCAGAGGAACAGCAGACAATGAACGAATAGACAGAGCTTGAGTATGGATAGGATATTTGATTCTAACGTGAAGGTCTTTGAATTCGCGAAATTTCACCATCTCTAGTAATTGTAGGTCGTAACTACGTACGACAAATGCATAGGTCGTAATAGTCGTAGATAATACAGCGAAATTTGCAGCGCACTTGAATCTTTGTGACAACCAATCACTAGAGACATGCAAATTTCGCGTTATTATATGGTAGCAGACTAAACTTCACTTTCCTATACATAACAGAGTATAATTTGCGATTCAATTGGCCACGAACTTTTATGTGTTTTCATTTACGTGTGTTACGTCTTTACAGAGATTGGCCTCTCTACCGTGTAAGCATTCTCCGCGGCAAGTCACGACAATATCGGCCAGTGGGAGACGTCGAACGAGCCTATAGTCACTTGAAGTCTAGTCAGCTGTCAGAAAATAACGCGAATTTTGCATGTCTCTACCAATCACAGACTACCAAAGACGATGTAGGGTATGTTTTCGACCATGAGTAATAAATATTGCGTAGTTTACAATTCATCCCGCAAGTTGAACTCATGGCATCTTTGCAAATCACAACTGTTTGGGTGTAGTTCTCGTTTCGTTCCTTCCTCTTGTAAGTGTCTCCTCTTTGTTTCGGCTGACTACACTACAATTAATGTATAAGTGTTCCTGCCGATGAATAATGTTTGTTTTAACTGTTCTGCCTCGGTCTAGCTCAGCGGGTAAGTTGAAATAATACAGTCAATATTGATATAACAAGTCACTGAATACAGCGGCAAATGGCCCTCGCTCACAGTGAAACAGGAACGGCCAGGTGACTGGTCCGCGATTCAGCCTAATCACGCAACTTCACACCGCAGGTGAATTATACAAACAATGGCTGATTCCACAGCTGTGTCGCGTCTCTGTCCTTAAGGGCGCGATTCCCGTCCCTCGGTCTGGCAAAGCACGAAAACTAATTTAACTAATCGACTTATTAATGTTTGCAAATATCGTCCTGCTAATCCTCGCAAATCATACCCCGGGACAGACACTCTGTCGGCGATACTGCCGCGAGACGCGGCCCTCAGCCCCGAGGACAGCAACACGTCCATCTGCCTCGAGCCCTGAGATGCTTTTACCCCTGTCGAACACCGCGTCTCCACGCCAAGCCGGCTACACTGACCCCTGGTTCCCTTCGACCAATCAGAAGCCCTGTTACATTTAAACTCGGTTTGCCGACGGCCGAGGGTTCAGGCCTCTGCGGGCGTATCAAGTATTAGGTGTATTAGTCAAATCACAAATTTACATGTTTGTTTATACCCTTCAATTATAGCACATTTACTTTTAACTATATTTATATTTTATTTACATTTCAAATTTAACTGCCCGGCGGCAAACCGTTGCAAGCGTCTTATTTCTGTCTCTTTCTAACACTCTCTCGCCCAGTGGAGCGTACAAGTCACTCTTCCCCTCAACAATTTGTCAGCCCCTTGGCACATACATCGCCTGCCTTCTGCTTCCAGCAGCGTGACGAAAGTCAATTTTCTAGGGCCTCATCATCCTCTAGATGTAATATAAATTTTATAAATTTTCTTTATTACTAACCTAACACTAATTAAAATAAAATATACAGCTTTCACAGAGTCTGGCACAGTTTGAATCATCTCTGTAGCCCAATTATTACTAATTGTAGTTATGTACAATTATAGTGAATTACTCTGCTACAGTAAATTTATGTACAATATTCCGTGCTGATTGCAGCTACCACATAACAATAAAACATCTACATTTAAATAAAATTAATGGCTCCTTACTCTGTCATCGGTGATCATTTGCTCAATTTTATATACATAATTATACACTAGATATAATGCCAGATTGGCATACTACACTCTCTATAGTTTCATCGGTTCTGATTGGCTAATCGTTGAAGTAGTTTCTAGACTTGGATAAAATCTAAGTCGTTGCGACTAGCATTCTACAACTGTACCACCCACCTTACGATACTTGTTATGACCTACGACTTACGAATCCTTGATTCGGGAGACGGAAAGTAAGAAAAGAGGCTATTAAAAATTCAAAAGAGTAAAATTTAAGCGTCTGGTCTACAAGGGTGTGAAGTGCAAGGAGAATACAGTTCTCAGAACATGCAGTTCTCACAAACATAGAGCACAGAAGACAAACAAATATTAGACAGAGGTATTTCAAAAACTGATTTATAAAAAGAATTAGAAAATTGCATTAATTACATAATAATTCCCGATGAGATTAAAAATCAAAATAATGAGATTAGCCTATCTCTCATTATATATAGTCCAAAAATCATCACCAATACCATAACATGTAGAACAGAAAAATATAGAAGGAAATTATTATACTGAAATAACATTGCACTACGTAGCCTACTTGTCTGAGGAAACAGCTTGAAATTTTGTTTCTAAAACAAGTTTACAAGTAATGTATCTGCTCGTAAATACATTTATTGGTTCCATTGTACCGAAACCTTATGTTGCGTCGTTTATATTTTAAGGTAAGGAACCTTTACATGGTGTCCTTAAGTAAAAATCATAATGACAATCGTGTAAGAAATAATGTAACATAAAACTCTTTATAAGTTGCTCAACTCAATAACAAACGACGATGTTAGTATCTTTACTGTACGGAATGACAGATACGTGACACTGAAAACATGAAAACTAACACAATGCGTTTGTAAATGTTCTCACATAGGAGCCATAATCCCATCTCCCGTTTTCTGTACACAATGTATTTGAAGTAGGGAATCTCTAAAAATTAAAATTTTAGAATTCCGTTACCGGTAATGTATTTTCAAAAAAAAAAAAAAAAACATTCGGAGAGCCAACTTGATTACAAATTACAATTTTTTAAAAGGAAATCCTTGAAACTATATCATATTTCGATTATAATTTATTTAATGAAACATTTTATTAATATGAGTCAATGGCTGAAACCCAATAAAATATAAGTAATTTTTTTTTGCAAAAATCTATGACACATGCAATTTAATTTTGTCAAGGTGACTGTAAATGGAGAGATCCTGAACCTGGAAAAGCTCTGGCAGATCTGGAATCTTGAATGATCGGAACGCCTCTGATGCATCTTCGACTGATCGCTTTGGGTGACCCAGTAGGTTAAATCCCGGTGTTTCGTTATTTCTAGCATCTTACAAATCCCCAAGTGCTCTGCCAACAAATTGGTTAAATATATCAATCCCAGTTGCATTCAACTAGCTACTAGCAGTTTTAAGTGTCAAAGAACGAAGGCAGGCTTTGGTAATCAAAGAAGAAACCCTAGATTTTCTAGAGGTAAATAATAATTAAAATGGGATAATTACAATACATTAATTTGATAATTTTATTGAACTAATGAGCTACCCTGAAGTTTGTTTTGTAGACTTATAAAATACTTGATCACTTAATATTTATGTGATGTTTAATTGCATAATATGATTTTGATTATTTTGGTATACTTGTCAGCGAGTTCAAACAGAATTGAAAGAAGCTTCTAATAACATTATTGAGCGTTGCTTATGAAATAATTTCGAATCGGTAGGTGCAAAAGATAGTAATGGTACAAAAGGAACTACAACATAGCATTAATAATTGTAACAATTTTAAGGACCGTTGCATTTAGGAGGTCCTAAGTTCGTCCCTGGTACAGATTTAATAACTTTAGGGTGACGAATTTAAGGATTTAGTAATCGTTAACATGGCGACCATTCCGGCCGCAGCTAAAAAACTAACAATTGTTGGAGAATTGGTATAGAATGTTCAACTTCTTGTTTACAGATCACACTGCCAAACAAACCTTGATGCATTCAAAATGGTGTTCTGAAGCTGAAGAGCAATTTTGTAGAACTTCTCCTCACAAATGATTATAGTGAAAGACAGTTTATCCGTACTATTTCACTGCATCGTTCCGAAGAGATCCGTTACCTCGGGAACAGGTTGCTTCATTATCCACGAAGTATAGCGTGTAAAATGAATTTAGGAGAGGAGACGGAGTTTACGCGATTTACCCTAGTGGTATTCTCTTCACCCACAGAATGGGGAAGGCCGAATAGAACGTTTGTGGAACAGTTCTGGACGTTACAGAACTGTTTTTTACTGTAGCTCTGGTCACTGAATGACCCCTAGAGTGCCTCCAATGACTCACGAAGGCAGCTTAAGGGCACGGCCACCTCAGTTTTCAACGTCTTTTTTATTTTTATGTTTGTACCAGATAGTTTTTTCTTATTTTAGACATAAATTGTGATTAAACCTTCGTCTTGGAAAAAATTTTTCTCTCTCATAGTTATGCAAATTAAATTTGTTAAATAGTTGTACTGAAAGTTCATTTTCGTGATAAAAGTACAATAATTTGAATTTAAATTCCCTTTACCCTTTTATGACCTCAGATCCACTGTTTTCCTTATCATTAAAAACACACATTAAATTTTTACACGAACAACCTTTGTAGTTCTTCACATATTTATTTTTGGAAAATTGGGTTTTCAAGAATATATTCTGCGGAATGGTATAGGATGGCTTGTTTGAAAGGATTAAAATAAAACCTTGCTACCCGGTACCATATTTCTGGTATATGTGGCAAAACTGTCTCGGACTGCGAGACCCTGCCGTCAAGGGATTACGACGTTACTGTCGGCGAGCAGCTGCACCCGGGCCGCCGCAAACATAATCCCCCGCCAGACACGCCGAGCAGCGGCCGTCGATCGTCCCCGTATATACCGCCATTAGGACTTGCCATCGGCAATCAGCGTAATTGGACTGACAGCAATTAACCACCTGCTAACCCTGCGGGTCCGCTCCCCGTACCCCCATACCACTGGCCGGCGGGGCTTTTATGGCCCCCTGCACCGGCGATACCTCTGCATCTACCCACTCCCCTTAACCGACCACACATAACAGTGAGACTGTCAGGGCCGTACGTGCCTAACGTCGCGGATCGCCCGAGACCCAGGGCTGCCAACGTGCCGTCGTTATTGCGAATGCTCAGTCGGGAACCGACCACTACGTTGATCGACATCGACCGAACTCGCACGGGGGAAAATGACACGGAAACCTTACTCGATGTACACGATAGAGTAGACATTACTCTAAAACCGGTAGGAAACCTTGTGCGAGTACAGTCTACCTCTGTAAGGAATCTAAATATTCAACTCGATCTCTTCGCCGGATCCACGGTCGTAGATGTACACACTCGCCTATCTACCAATGTATTTTGCTTGACCCTCTTGTTGTTCGGCTGCAGTTCACAAAGTTGCCGAGAGTGTTGTGCATATTTGGCGCTGCAATCAGGGCGGTCGGGATCAAACCCCACTCACTTTTTTCCAGTGTTTATATAATAAAGTAAATAAAGATTGCTGGAGCCATACTTTAGGATTGTGAGCGAAGGAAGTATTTCTTAAATTGATAAAAAATTACGTTTTGATAAATTGTTTATCTATTTAATGTAAACAATGGAATAAATGGGGCAGGGAAGTGGGCAAAGTTTGAACCCGACCGCACTGATTGCAGTGCCAAAGACGCACAACACTCTCTGTAAAATGGTGAACTGCAGCCAAACAACAAAGGGGTCAAGTTTCCAGGCGAGTGTCCAGACCTTTTCTTGTACGACCGTGGCCAGCCCTACCCTACTCGGGCAGTCAACAGATGAAAAACAGGAAAGTGCGAGTAAAAATTACAACACAGGCTCCCACGTGCATACACAAAATATGTTGTTAAGGCGCTTGAGTGCATATTAAACTAAGAAGACAATGTCGAAACGTAGTAGTTTTTTGGACAAAAAGTCTGGAGGAGTATATAAACAAACAACGTTGTCAGGACAACATAATTCAGGTATGAATTAATTTATATAATTAATGATTACTAGGCGTTCTGAACGTATAATTTTTAACTTTTTAATTTATTTACACTTAGTAAAATCTCTATCGATGCAAAAAAAGCCGCTTTTACGGGTAAAAGAACGTTCACTTTGCAATTTCTTAATACTATGAAAATTTTTTAGCTTAACTCTGGCATTTTTACGGTATACATTAAATGCTATCTATATACGTATATTGGCCAGTAGAAAAGTTTTAAGCACGTGGACTCGGTGCGTATAGTTAGCTGATTCGGAATAAAGTAAGCAGTATTCCGCAAATTATATATATATATATATATATATATATATATATATATATATATATATATATTGTAAAATCATGTTGAATAGCAGCAAACAAATTTATGATTTGTCACAACCAAAGTATTTCTTTGAAATATCATTGTTGTTTTAACCAAATGACGTGGTTTATGACGCCATACAGATATTGTTAAATCAGTCATACCTCGTTTGTTTAAGCAACCATTAAAGTATACAACATTTAAATAATTTTGCTTGCTCATTTCACGAAAGTAAGAGTTATTTGCGAAGCAGCTTTCATAGAAATATATTGTCGTGCGGATATACAAACATTTACGGATACACACGGATTCAACCTCACAACCTTCAGATTACCGAACACGCACGTTACCCCTAGACCAATACAACTTACTAAAGTAAGCGTTATTTTTTATATTCACATACCTGTGACATGTGATTCCGATAAACTCGCGGTTCTGGTATTTTGATTGATCTTCGCTCGTTATCTTCTTCGTAATTTTTACAAAAATTTTGCACGGAATGTGCAAGTGAAATATGGGTAGCATGAAATTGAAACTAGTATTAGGCTCGTGTGCACTTGGCAAAAAATGTTTTCTAACCGTTATGGTTATATTCAGTCATTTAATCTAACGTAAATATACTAACGAACACAAAAATGAATACTCTAAAAAAGTAGTAAATACCTTTACTTAAATAAGGTGAGACTAGTTTCCTAAACCACCGTGTATATAACAGCTAACACGTTCGTACTAAATAACTGCCATTACAAGAACGACTTCCCGAACGGACATATTTCGTCACTTCCAACCAATTCAATCCTTTGTTTTAATATATGTCATGGTTAAATTTACCAGATTTTTATAGTAGGCCTATGCCATGAATATGGTTGACTCAAGTATATATGATGGTAAAAGTAAATAAATAAAATACTATAAATAAACTAGCGTTCGTATTTTCAACAGGAACAAATATTTGGGGTAAAATCAAATGTGCGTATTGTTAAGTATAACATAGAACGGAAAAAATTAGTATAACAAACCAAATATGTTTGTTTTCAATAAATTACGTCAACGAAATTTTACTTTCGAAGCAAATACATTCCAGTAGTAACTTCAACGTTACGATTGTTAAATTAACAGTAATTTGTTTGTTGCGACAAAATTAATATTAACCTTATTTATTTGTTTGTCGTAACAATCAATTTTCTCAGTGTGTGTGTGTGTATCCGCTGCATGTAAACACAAACATTTCCACGTGTTTACATTTGCATAGGCCTGTACAGTGTTTACAATTACGTTAAACTGCTCCGAAAAAATTTTATCTGCACTATCTACTCAACAAATGTACGGGGGCTTAATATATGCTACACTTAATAGTAATCTTAGTTATAAATACATTCGAGTCAACTTATTATAAAACTGGTTTCTGTGCATCTACTTTAATTGAGACAGCACGCACACTGCTGTTACGAAGCTCGTAAATGTGTGCATAGTATATTCTAATTTGTAACTCAAAACCGCCACTAAAAACACACATATGACACACGCAATTCAAGAATTCTAGATTCGTTCAGTATACTGCAATGAACGTCGACGACGCACTTAAAAGAAACTATAAATTACGTATTTTCTTAACGTGAAACCACGGAAAACGGAAATCAGGATGGTCGGAGCCGGAGTTCGAATCAAAGTCCTGCCGAGTGTGAGTCCAACATGTTACACTTTTCGAGGAAAATTCTTTCCGTAGTGACAAGTTTCCTAATCACAAGTTCTGTCGCCGAAATTTGCGTATTCAATTGCTGCACATGAAATTACAACGAATTAATCTCCGTAATTATAGAAAATGTTCACCAATTTGACTAGAACATTTATCTATTTTAGCTATATTTATGCGTCGACTTAAAAAAATCTGTACACAAATAAAGTATATGAACGATGACCAAAAAATTGTTTAGCCAAAATTATTCTTGAGAAAGGAGGAAAACAAATTTCTAGAATTTGAAAAGGTAAATGTAAATACTATTAATATACATATACCTATGTATATTTACTCCAAATTTTCTTGCGCTGTCGTCCTAATCTTCCTGTAAACCCTGTTTATGTAGCTACAATTTAATTATACTGAATTTA
This sequence comes from Medauroidea extradentata, assembly GCA_003012365.1. Lineage (NCBI taxonomy): Eukaryota > Metazoa > Arthropoda > Insecta > Phasmatodea > Phasmatidae > Medauroidea > Medauroidea extradentata. The sequence goes on along the minus strand of PNEQ01066742.1, from coordinate 44,380 downwards.
GAAAATTTAAGTCGTACGTCATGCAAGATTAACTTTTAGTTACTCAATTGACCAACCTAAAAGTACTTGAATGTAATATACGCATCCCAAAACATATGTTGCTATAAAAGTACAAATGTAATATAGTACAATGGAATCATACTTAAATTAACTAAACTAAAATAGACAGATGTTAAAAGAGTGGTATTTAATAAACGTATCTCATGGAACATTTCAAGATTTCATCAGACACCATTACAGTGTTAGGCCTAATGAAGACACTCATTTCACTAGGCGAAGTGTTATCTACATTACGAATTCACTTACTTTCCAAACCGGATAATTTATTTTTTCCGAAAATAAAATGTAGTTAGTAAAGCCTCAATGTAACTTCAATTATTTTCCTCCCTCTTCTGAATAATTTTCGAATTTTGGTATAAGTGTCTTGAATCTTACAAGTTATCATTTGACACATGCGATGGTCGGAATCGTAATGAGATTTTTTTAAATTGCTTTACTTCCAGAGAAGAGAGAACTATGGCCAATAACATCCTCACCATCGCTGCTATTTTTACAGAATCGATTCGTGCAACGGGCGGCCAGGTGGGTGATATGCCACACTTTTTCCCGCTCCTATCCTGAAGCTATGCTCAACTCACGCCAAGCCACATTACCGGGAATGCGCTTTCCAGTTAGAATGTGTAAAAAAAAAATCCAGCTTTGTTTTCATGAGTTTTTTTTAATGCTGTTATTATTTTGGTAATAATATTAATAGAGAAAGGAATATTTCTTGAGTTCAATTATATGGCGCTATGCAGAAGGGAAGAAACCCACGAATTACTGCAGCTGAGATATTAAAGGTCAACGTCTACTGTGTTCAAATACACCTTGTAAGAGCCACTTTTTCTGGCATCTTCTTTTTATTAATTATTAATAAATCTTGTTCTCTTTCTATGATATACTTCTAACCTTCTCCTACTTGGTACGATTACCTCAAAATAAATAATTTTATGGATTGGTTTCGTTCTGCATAACTGCATCCAATTATTTTTGTGGGCTAGACTCCACTCTGTGTACTCACCGACCTCAAATGTCTACCCGTTGGCTGTTGTCCTGGTGAGCTGCCAGTGGCATCCCTGACCAGGCATGACGTGATAAGGTATTTGCCTGGTTTTAGGTTTGTAATCGTCACAAAGATCTCCGCGGTGTGTCTAGTAAACAGCGACCAAATAGTAATCGTAGAAGAAATACACATAATATTGGATTATATTTTAACCTTAATTGTATTAGTGAATTTCTCTGGTCCCAAATCTTTAGTCCTTTTTAATACCTCTTTGTTTTTATCATGCAATAGATTTTGCCAGAGACGTTGATCGCGTAGTTGTTATTTAATACGATAGTATATTTAGTGCGCTCGAACTGCGTGCAGCGTGTTTGAAGTTATGTTTTTCCTCTGAGACCAGTTAACGCGTGTCCACAATGCTTATCTGCGAACGGAAAACACACCTCGGGCTACTTGTGAATGTGACTTTCAAGACATCACGCGCATTGGAAGAATTATTTTAAAGCTCTCAAAATTGGCGAAAATCGGCTTTCCCACGCGGTTATTTCTCGAGCTATATGTAACGGATTTGTTCGAAATTGAGGTCCACAAGTGCATTGGACTTTACTACAGCGACCCATCCAATAAAATGATAGGATCACCTCTTAAAGACCCACAGTAAAAACGTTACAGCGGGAATACTGCGCGCGCGGTTACGATTTTGACCGTAGAGGCGATATCACAATACATGTGCCGGCCGACGTCGCTCGTAGAGCCTCGTCGATTTTCGCCTCACACACACAAACATAGCCTTCACCAGGCGGCAGCCTTAACTGCCAGATTATAAAGCACAGCTAATTTAAGCACTTCAGAAATTCAGTCCTAGTACTCAAAGTTATCTTAAGTAATTCGTACAAATATGTTCTTATATTATTAATGCATGTGTAAATACTGAATTTAAAAAAAAACTCTTAATTTCTTTTAATTTTCCTGCTCCTCCCCTTCTGTAAATTTTTGTCACACAACATTACGGGTGTACGCACAGTAACTAACTGAAATTTCATCGCAATCGAATGAATGGTTTCGGAACGCTGACGTTACAAACCGACAGACATTCACATATGTATTTGTAAAAAAAAAATGCATATCTGCGTTTTATTATACCAAATTCCGACTTCATCACATATTACATTAAGTCGATTTTGAAACCAGTCGCTAGTAGGCGGTTCATCATTTGATATGTACGATGTTTAAGTTTCCCAAAAAAGGATATATTAACTGTCTTAAATTTAACTGATAAACGTACTGCCAAGCATTAGCACAAACGTTGAACAAACTAGTCACAATGATACTCGTTATTGTATTTTTCAAGAATTATAACATTACAACACATTATATAAACAAGTGTATAGGCTACACTTATCTATACATATGTGCACGTATATATACACATACACATTTATTTATTTGGTGAAATGTTATGAGAAGTAATGTACAAGAATTGAACATTAATAAGTACTAATACAAATAAATAAATTATTGCTACTAAACACCTGGTTTAGAGAATGTTTACGTTTCCTAGGTCAAGAAAAGCAGAAGCGATAAGAGTGACACAGAAATGCGCAATATATATAATCCTAGACCTTAAGCTCTAGTCACTGAAGAAGCGTTAAAGTCTTTGCGTGAATGACAAGCATCTATAGATTTTCAGTCACGATCAATTATTTTATATCAGATTATTGGCGTTGAAGGCATGTTTTTGCGTGTATGTAAATGTTACTTTATTTAAAAGTCTACGCCAGGATAAACACAACTGAAAGTAATGAAAGTGCTGAAAAGATTATGTAAATATCGTTACATTGTTCCAATTCAATTAGACTAATGAATTTGTATTGAAAGGCAATCTCGGGCACTCTACGGGTGGCGGGATTCTTTGCAATTAAAAAATTGATGCACGGTTCAATGATTTTGTTTTGTTTGCCCTGCACACAATGCGAATAAACTAAAACATTTACTAGCGTTACAAAAATAGCGTATATAGCCGTTACGAACTGTCGTTTCCTGCATCAGAACTGAAAAAAAAATGTTTACAATCCACGATGAACTGTCGTCTATAAACTCCGATTAGCAATAATTAGAGGTGATTTAACGCGGGAAAAGTTGACTGTTTTCTAGGCTTCAATGTAATGTATTCATTTCTAACGCTTGTATTACGTTACGGGCGAGTTCCCATTTGACTCGGCCAATGATAACTCTGGTGCGCTACTACTGGACGTCTGTGATTCATCTGTAGACCAACTAGACTGCGCTAGATAACCGTGGGCCAATAATTCATGACGCAGGACGCTGCACTGATTTGCAAAATAAGCTGGCAGAAAACATTCTCGCGATAAATCACCTTCTCTAGCAGTAATATAAGTAAAATATGCTTGTTTATTTATTGGTTCTGTTTTACGCACAGTTAGCCATGCATGTTATTTATATTAAAGAAATTAAAAAGCAAGTAGTTTTATTGTTCAGTAAAATTTAGAAGAATGCGGTAAATTTTAACCTATAAAAATTTGAATTAAGCCATTTAATGCAGTAATACACACAAATGCTAGAGAAACCACAGCAGTATTTCATAACAGTCTTCAATTTATGTTATCACATTTCAACTTCTTATGTCTCCGGCTATCCACATCGAAATAATTACAGGTTACAAGCACCACGTGATATTATGATCCTATTTAAAAATCCGCTTAGCACGGATTGTTATAAGAATACTATGCAGTGTAAATAAAGGGTACTAATAGTACAAGAAAATTGTTACTTACGATCTGCGATGAATGGGAAGGTCAACGACTCGTCAATAATTCCCTAGCAATGTTGCCAGACCCGTAGACACCTGTAAAAAGTGCAGTACGATAAAGTATACAAAAAAATTGGTCACGTATATGTTGTATAACAGACAAGTTCACATCCATCGTTCTCCCTAAAATGTAGAACTGCTCTAAAAAATATATATCAGCCCAGATAGTGTGAAATATTTCGAATGGATATTTTTGTACTGAGGGAAATAAGTTGCATAAAATATTTTGCAAGAACGTTAAAAATATTGAAGAAAACTTATAAGATTCTAAATAAAGTCAAGAAAAATGATACACTGCTGCCTTCATTCTACTTTAATTGCGATAAAAAATTTTTACGAACTCCATCTCTAAAAGAGACTGTCTGATCGTTTCCTTATTTGTGTAAATCCTTCCTTAGATATCGTAGATATTAATTTATAAAATTTACGAGGCCTTTCTTTGTACTTTTACAAACTTTTTGTACAATAAATTTCATCGCAATATTATCTGTCTATAAAGTTACATGGATCTCCTTTGCGGAAAAAAGGGGGTTAAAAAAATTTGTAGTTTAAAAAATAATATTTTTGACAGAAATTAAATAGTTATACACAAATAACATCCTCTGGAATACGTTGTTCTGTAATAACGTGAATTTTCATATTAATTCCATGCTTAAAAATTACGTTATGTCTTTGAACTTGTATTGAATATACGCAGACAAAAATGAACGAATATCATGTAATTCAATGTGGTCTAGGAGTACATTCCGCGCAACGATGCAGATTACATCATAGCGTGTCGACAAGGTTTTTATCTCAAAACAATTAGGTAACGTGTAAAAATTATTTGTTTATGAGTAATTTAATAACTAAGTTCAGTGTCACGATTAGAATAAACATAAATGTTTATAAATAATTTTTCCATATTCAAGTACAAGTATACTGCAATACATGCATTGTAATTTTACAAACATAACACAAGTTCTTCTTTTTACAAAAATATTATTTGAAGTTTTACAAGGTATTTTTTTGGCAGCTGTATTTCCAAAGATTTTCTTTGTAAAAGTACAGCACATTTAAGAGCGCGTCACCGTTAGTGTTAGGAATGGAGGTGGAGAAGGTTCTTTAAGCATTTCTCCAGTTTCATCTTGCTACTGTTATATTATCTTCTATCATATTCGCGTGCTTGTGACCTCGAGAACCAAATCTTTATCATATTTGCACTCCACCATAGTCTACGCTTAACTTGACACGTAATAAATGTTTTAATGACGAATTTACAGTGCTCAGCAAGCTACATTACATTTTCAGCAGCTTGGTAGTTAAAATGATTATTTCGTCAGTTGAATTTACTTCAAAATATTTTGATACCGCCAATATTTACCCGAATTTTAAATAACGCTTCTACAATGTATTTAATTATTCATTTACGGCTACAGTAACTTGGCATTCAATAATAAGTTTTAAAAGAAATTCTATAATAACTAACATAACACAAATTAAAATAAATCACAGTGTGTTGATATAGTAGGCCTACAGTACAGAAAATGCAAAAAAAAAAAAAAAAAACGCTATGAGAACTTTTTAACAAATATTAATTTAACAACGCAGTATATAAGACAAATATTAGGTAAAATTAATAGCTTTGCATGATTTCATATTACGTAAACACAGTAAAGGCATTTGATTATAGCTAATTATTTTAAAAAAATTAATTATCTGAGAAGAACCGAAATTTGGAAATATTTTAATGAGTTAGATTAACTGATACACCTACATACCACATTAAAACAATCTACAGCTGATCGGAAATTAACAGTTTTTAGATTACAGATACAAAATTAGAAACTTGAAAGATTTTATTTAAAGTAACACTACCTCTGAAAACAGAAGTCAATAAATTCATAAATTAGCCTAATAAAAAAATTAAATTACTGAACTTAACTAAAATTTAAAATTCTTTAAAAATAAAGAAGTATGTTTTTCTTATTGAAAATCACTGGTAGCGTTGACATGCGAAGTAAAATACACTATAACAAAGCATTTAAGAAACACGCCAGTAACAGGTAAACTCATTTAATTTTTTTATTATTTTCATTCGCTATATTACTGAAGTTACTTTTTCGTTACTTGCAATTTTAAGGTGTCACGATATAATATAAAACGTAATTGCTTCGTTTGCTATAATATATATAAAAATATTTTTCATTCAACGAAATATACAGTCACACCAAGTTAATTGTAATTTTTCGAATTACAAATTTGTGACGGTTATTGTACTACCGAATTGTTCCATATTTTACCGTTGTTTTAATCGAGTTTTCATATTGTTTGGAACTTAATTTAAGATATAAAAATATTCACGCTAAGTTAACAAATTTTAGTATGGTCTGGTTTTAACAAAAACAATAATGGAGTTAGCCAACGGCAATACATGTTTACTAAAGAATATTTTCAGTAAGTAAAACTTCCATTAATAAGTTACATGTAAGATAACGTAAGGCGTCCGTATACTGGCCGTGTGCTCGTTGAGTGAGACACGGCGCCAAGGGCGATGTTGACCAGCTCACATGGTGCAATATCACCTCTAGCGCAAGACACTGAAACGGCGTGCATTTGATATCGTAGAACACTCGCCTGATTGACACTTTCAGTGGTGATACATCTTTTTAATGTTTTAAGGTTCCAAGCAAAGTCCAGTGCATGCTTCTAGAGTAGTTTTACACGAATCCCGTCAGTGGTTTTTCAGATATAACAGGTTTAAAAATATGTTTTAAGCCATTTTCAGACCCTCCGAAATGATTTTACTAATTGACGTGATGTTTTGAAACTACCTTCTCGTCATCACTTGAAGTGTGTTTACTTTAGGTACATTGCCACAATGGGCACATTTAACATAATCTCATAAATATGACGTATTTACGAACACACTGCAACGCATTTTAAGCGCATGGTAGGCGGCAACCTTATTGCCTCGCTCTGTAGTTTTGCAGTGGTTTCGAAAATATTTTATTTAACGCAAATTAACACATACGTAAAAAAATCATTCTTACAGTTTTAACACTTATATATCATAATTTGTATCTGAATTTTTCGGTTACAATACACCAAAAGGATTTTTAGATTTTTGCCCCAGAAAGATCTCATATTTGGTGGTCAAAATAAGCCAAAATCAGCAAAATACTTTTTTGCTAGCAAACGGTTCATTATTTAAAAAAAACGCTCTGGCAAAATTGTGTATCGTGCGACTGTAAACAGTCCCAAATTTTTTCAAATAAAGAAAAATATTCAAGTTATTTGGAATTGTTTAAAATAAATGAAAGATCATTGCCTCAACAGAAATTCTAACTTGAGATAAAATGTTGCGTTTTAATCGAACGAGAGTACAAGGTATTTTAGGAAGTTTTACTCAGTGAAGCCGATTAATGAGGCTTCCTTTAGAGAACAGGAGCATAAAAACGTAATTATTTAAATTACATACAAAATTCTTAATGGTTTCAAGCAAGCATTATGCTGCAAGATTGCCAGTAACACATTAGTGATACTTCAACTCTAATGCTGTGACTAAGTTAAAAGATCTAAGGTACATGCCGCACATTTCGTTGATTGTAAAGCAATGGGAAGTATAAACACATAACTGATTCCCAGACTGATTTTTTTATTTAAAATTCGTAAGTAATATTACCAACATTTAATTTAAAAATCCGTAGCCTAAGCAATAAATGTTCGTAATAAATATCAACGGAAAATGTACATTATCAAGCAGTAAAACAAACACACCTTGCTTCGCAGCATACGGCGAAGAATAAAAATACTTGAAAGTGCATGTGCGGGGGGTTATGTGTTGCCTGCTTTTTTAAGTTCGCCGCGCGGCACGCACGCCCATAAGCTACCGAGCTTTGTTCGCAGGTGCGAAGAGAAGAAGGTGTAAAACCTTCGGCACGAAGCGAGTGTGGTGTTTGGTTCTCGGGGAATATTTTCAACCGACGTGTTTACTGCCGAGGGGCCTAGGTTGGCAACAGAGGCTGCGAGAGACTTGTGTGGGGCGAGAGGGGTTGAAGAGGCGGATCTGCGGCACACAAGCTGCCACTCGCCGGGCGTGTGGCTTGGGAGCAAGGCCGCGAGAAATGCATGAGGCGTCGCGAAACCGGCTCAAAAGATAAAAGGATACCGCCCCGGTAATAAGAACAAAAGCAAAGTGCCTCCGTGGAGAAAATAAAGTTTCGGGAGAGACAGACGGGGACTGCACGGGTGAAAACATGGACTCCCAGAAGGAGGAACAGGCCGGCTGGGTGGTGAGGCTCAAGGAGTGTGAGTCACAGAGAAAAAGACAAGAGAGAAAAAAAAAGACGAGAGAACGTGTGTTTTTGGCAAGAGAACAAGCCGATAAATAGTCCCGACCTCTTGGTTTAAAGTTTTCCTCGAGCGTGTTCCTGGTAAGTGCTGCCAGCCAACCAAGTGCCCCGAAAAAAGCTTTCTTAACAAAAAAATATTTATTTACAGAAGTAACTTACTTTTATTTCTCTTAGTAGCAAGATTTTTCAATACTTACTTAGCAGTTATTTAACGGGAAATAATACAGTCGACTCGAATTCAGAAGACTTAGAAGGTTCCTTACTGAAGAATCAATAGAAATATAATACTTTTGTCATGTAAGGATACTTTCCTTTCTCTTCTTTAAGTGGCCGAGCTGTGTGCAGATATTCAGCCAAAAGAACTTTAATTAAAAATTGATAAACTTACGTGAGCTACGTCTACTTAATAACTTCATCCAAATAATGTAAAATTTGTGTGTACCACTTTCAAGTTCTCTAAGTTTATTTTCGGGTTGGTGAATATGGATTTCCTTATCGGTCCTTTGTAGGACAAAAAATCTTGGCTCCTTATCTATGAAAAGTATAGACATTTGCTATACACCTGTGATATTATAATTACGTCACAAATTTATAGGACGAACACCGAATGTGTGCAAGGGAACTATCTATCGGTGAAAAAACCGTTTGCCAGTTCAGCAACTTGCCTCTAGAGGCAAAGTTTATGCTTGTCGCACGTTCCCGATCATCCTCTGCGTTTCCGCACTTACAAATCTCGAATGCACACAATAATCCTCCGCAGATGGCCACCGTGTATTCACTATCGTCCTAGAGCAATAATCCGCTGAATTTTAAATATGAAAAATATATTCTTCCTGTCTGAAAAACATCATAAACTACAGGTATCTAAATAAAATTGATTATTACTATTGCAATATTGGCTAGCCGCTCTCGGCGTGACAGGCTTCTTAATAGATACCTGTCTGAATTTCAATAAAATTGTTTTATCTCATATCTACTTATCGCTAGAGACATGAACTTTTCGCGAAAAGAATTTTGCCCCACTTTGTTCCAGTGCCTTATGTGCACGTCTGCAGTTCTGCTTCATAGATATTGGCAGCGTGCCTTTGAACTGTGACGTTTCTCATTTGACTGTACCAATCACAATAAGGTTACTGTAACACCACACGTCTGTGATTTGCGTGTAAAACCCCACGA
>PNEQ01066742.1:0-34898 GCA_003012365.1 Medauroidea extradentata | reverse complement strand
CACTGAGATCTCATGTTAACAGAACCTGAAAAACTCTTTTGTTTTCTTTCGGACACAGGCTAGAATTAAAATAACTTTAAATTAAGGTCAGTTTCGCTACTGGCCTTCGACTGATATGACACCTCCTGGAGAGCACTCAGCTAATAATTAATTAAAGGAGCAACTGAATGCAAGCCCAATCATGTGGTATCACTATGTCAGTGTGGAACCAATCAGCAACTACTGCTGCACGAGTTCACTGATACTCTTGGAGGCTAGCCTAAATGTCAGCGAACCCGCGAAGTTTTCAGCCTAGTGATGACAGATCCTCCTAACTGGTAAAACGTTGATTTTTAATGTTCTTATCTAGGCAGGCTGCAGTGGTGCATGTGAGGCACAAAACCGATGGAGCGTTAAGTGTGACGTCGGTCGGCGTATGTAATGCATTATCGCCTCTACACGCAAACCCTGCAACTGGCGCGCAGAGCTTCACTATTATTCATTTTCCTATGGGACTTTAAGCGATGACCGTATTATTTTATCAGCTATACTTATGGTTCAAATTCCAACGCTTATTTCTGTTATTGTGTTTTTCGAATCCCGTTGGAATTTTCTTTTGTACGGCAGCCTAAAAAAGGTGTTTATAGTCATTTTGAGATTCTTGAAAATCGTGTTTCCAATAAGCGATCCTAATTTTTAAACTAATAGAAACATTGTTTGAAATGTGTTTTCTTTTCGTAGATGTACAAACATGATGTGCTTTGAGATGTTCCTGCCAAATTTGATTACTTGTGACTCGCTGCAATGCGTTTCAAGCGCAGGTTGATAGGAACCTTAAAGAGGGAGAAAATAGAATAAGCCAAGTGCAAATTTGAAAGCCCTTTCAGTAATATATTACCTAAAATATTTCCAACCATTAAGTACAGAAACCACCTACTTTAAAAAAAAAAGGTATCAAATCTGTAACAAATGTACAGGGTGTATAAATAAGAATCATCCGATTTGGCACGTCTGTACTTCAGAAACTAACAAACATATACATATAATTGTTATTTTTGCTGAAAGGGAAACACAAAGTTTTTTTTTCATGTGTGTTCCATATGTCCCTCCTTTGTTCACACACATCTCTCGAGTTACAGAATACGTATGCATTATTTTACACATTGCATACTTTTAACAACATTCAATTATTAATTATGTTTTAGTATAAAAATGGTTATTAAATATTTCCAGCATGCATGCTTCATAAAACGTAGTGTTACTTCACAATCTTCCTACAAAAATGGCAAATTGTTCTGTTTAAATAGTTAAAACAAGTCTCAAAATGTTCGACCATAGATGAAGATATGTACACATATTTTCTAAAAATTCCAAACTTCAAACTAACATCTACTTTACCTCTCGGATTAGCTCCAGCCTGACGCCCCAGGAATCCGACTGTATTTCTCAGATGAAAAGGACGTCTATTTTTTGTAGAAAATCTTCTCTACCCAATTCGTATGGTCCAATTATAATACAATTACATCATACATGAACGGCACTGCCATATTTACTAAGGTGGCGCTATCTAAACAGTTTTGCCAACCGCATGAAAACATAAAAACCGAACGTTCTCGGCTAACACAACACACGTGACTGCCGAAGTCCTATCAAGGCGTACCTGACGTCACAGCAGCGAACTGACATAGACGAGGCACAGCTGGCTTCTGTCATGTCAGTCGGAATTTTAATTTATAATACTATGATCCGTCTTATTCTAACCTATGCAGCTCCTGCGTGGGCATATTGCGCGAAATCGCACACTCGTACATTACAAGTGTTGCAAAATAAATGTCTCAGAATTTCGGCAGATGCACCTAGGTACACACCTATAAGATACTTGCATGCAGAGCTTAAACAAGAACTGTCGCAAAACGTTTTCTGTGAAATGGCAGAGCAATTTTATGCTACTAGCCATAATAATCAAAACCATTAATTGCAAGCCTTAGGGATTATAATCCTGATGAAAATCAGCGTTATATAAGCGACCAAAATCGCTTCTAGCGCAAAGACCCCCGTAGTTTTTCTCGGTCCGGAACCAGCGGGCGCTGTAATTGTCCGGAGCCCCGGCCACTCGCAGGGCCCCTGCCCCGCGACTTACACGCGGTTTTCAAAACTCTCTCGTGGTCCGGAACATGAAATACACTGTCTCGCGACTTGCCCTAGCGCCTGCGCAGCTAATAGTTATTAATTAGCTGGTAAATTTGTTAATTGTAAGCCCCTATATAGTAATACGTACGCTACTTTTCATCAGGTTTTAAATATAAGCCACCCACACACCTCCCCCCTAGGCCAGGTTTGGCAGGACCCGCTTTAGGAGCTTCCTGTCTGTGCTGACGAGAGCTGACATCACCACCTGTCAAGCTGCTTGGGCTCGTCTGGAAGCCTTCAGCCCCAGTACCGGTCTGAGTATGCATGGCAGGAGCCGCACAAATATACAAAACAATTATAAGTTACACTTACAAGGGAAACCTGGGGTAACACGCATATTTTCACGTAAAATTAAAAGTTTCTCCACGAAAACAACACTGCGAAGCACTATGTATTTCACAGCATATGACATAATATACACTGTACAGCCTATGGCTCACGTGGCAGCGCCGCTGTTGAAATTACAGTGCTCTATTTTATTTTATTAGATAATTATTATTGTATAATACACTAACACTTTTAACTATAGTAATTGCTAGATGTAAGTTAGCTGTGGTGTTTTCTGTAGGTCCGGAACGGCGGATGCCTGTGATTGGCTGAAGCTGGGATTGGCCGGCAGGATCACTAACAGCCAATCAGAGGGCAGCTGCTGGCACAGATCTTTCTGTGCCTAGCACGAGGCCCGAAAATGTATAATTTTAGCCACTTAAACGTAATATTTTAGTCATTTATTTATTTTAATTTAATGCTAGCTCATCAGGCTTGCCTGTGAGCTAGTTAAGTGTACTAATTTGTGTATTTTTAAGTATGTTTCAGATATCTACTGGGGATACGGGAGGACGAGGCGCCTTTAAAACCTCGTCCTCCACCAGGGCAATGTGAGTAAGCACAGTGCCCAGGTTAAAACCAGCGCCTTCCCAAAATGAAATTAAAAGGAAAAGAAAGAAAATAAATACAGTTCCCGCCCCCCCCCCCAGTCCCAATCTTACTTCACAACTCTACTAACAACCTGGACATTCCTACTTTTCCAGTGTCATTTTTATTTTTAATGCATGTAACTGCTGAGTGGTTACACTCTTATTCTGTAGAGAGGGTTTTTACGGTACTATGCCGGTTTTTCCCTCTCTCTCTCTCTCTCTTCTTAGAGTATGGCTTAGCTATAGGTACACTCAGGGAGGTGGACATGGCCCCAATCGCGGCCATGTCTGCCCAATCCTTCTCTGCCGCGATGCATGCCTCCTCTGCATGAAACTTCCCCCTAGTAGGCGTATGGGGCTCAGCCCTGAGACGCACTTAGTCCCGCTCCTCCCCCGGGCCTCACACATAACTTAGTAGTTAGGGTAGGTTAGGAAAAAAAAATTAAGGATCATGTCAGTTGAACACATACCGAAGCAGCAGTCGGTCGTGCCGGACGTCTTAAACTTCCGTTATTTGGTAGGTGCAATTTAGCACAATATTAACAATTTAGCCATAGTTTCAAGATCGGAGTTAGTATTCTTTCGTGCGTAAAACAGGAGCACGTAATTAAAGAGTTCCAGTCGTCTTGAATTAAGGTAAGGAAACATGAATCAATTTAACAGTGTCGGGTATGCAGCAAAGTTCAAAAACAGACAGGATCGTCTCGCTCTCCTTACCATAATTCACCGTTACTTCACGTGAACAAAGGCTGAATGCACAGTCCCGCGACAAAATTGAGGTCAAAGGGAAACCGAGAAAAATTTATAAAAAATTTATGAGCAGTGTTCTTCACGAAGTCAGTATTCATCCAGAATTTACAGTGTTCGTCTTGAAGTCAAAGCTCATAATCAAGAGATAACGTTCGTCATGTACTCACAGTGTACGTCATGCAGGTGCAGTGTTCATCACAAAGTTACTGTTTCCTAAAGGTACTTTGATACAAAAGAAAGGAATACATAAGGTATATTATGACTTGTGACCACTGTTTTTCGCGAAAAGAATTTTTCCCCAGTTTATTTCAGTGCCTTACGTGCACATCTGCAATTCTGCTTCATGGTTATTGCCAGCGTGTCTATGTGAAGAGCCGTATCTCATTTGACTTAGCCATTTGCAATAACGTTCCTGCAACACCACATGTCTGTGATTTGCCGGTAGAATCCCTAGGCTCGTGAGAGTTAAAATATCCAATCACTGACCACGAAGCAGAACTGCAGATGTGCACGTAAGGCACCGAACCAAAGTGGGGCAACATTCTTTTCGCGAAAATCATTGGTCCCTACTTATAACTGGATTTCACTAAAATTGAATACCCTTCTATTCTCATTTAGCTGGAGAATATCATTTCTACAAAAAGGGAGATCTGTCCTAGACAATTTTGATGTATCAATTTTCTGCAAACAATTTATGTTTCGAGATTTTCAATTGAATTTTAGGCCGTCACTACATAAAAATTATCTTCACAAGATTTAACAATAAACTAAAATTGCCATGCATTCGTTCAACAAGTTACCACAAAGATAAATTTGTGTTTACCCTGCGGGTGATTATGTAAACACAAGCAATACTGCTGAGTAATGTTAACTTCATAATTTGTTTATAGTTCCAAATATAACATTAGTTATGCATATTGTAGCAAAAATTACATTATGTCAAACAGCAAACAGTTTTCCGACTATGTTAAAGTTGCGACCCAGTAGAAAGTGGACCAAACTTACGAATTTATACCTTCTACTGCTCTGATATTTATAAAATTGCGAATGAAAGCAATTTTGCAAGAATTAGTTTCAACAGGAATACCTGACAGTTTTGGAAGTGTGGCCTACCGGTTGATTGTAAACTCGTGCCAAGTTGAATAAAGTTGATTTCAATCCTGTCAAACTGTTTTTTTAATAGGAAACTGAATATTATTTCATAATGACCACGAAAACTATATCTGGTCACAAAATAAGGATATTTGTTTAAGTCACCCAAAGAACAATCATGTTATGAAAATCATATTTTTCTTCAACGTGAGACATAACATAAAAAAGAGAACGTAGACGGAATGGAGGCAAGCGATTTAACTGATTTATCATCAAGAAGTTTATCATACCTCATACTAACCAAGAATTCGCATATAGAACTACGGCGATAAACCGGCAGCCCTAAGTATTTTTAGTTGAATGCAACGTAACGTATTATTAAAAAAAACTTATAAAAACCTTTCTTCCGAATTTCGTTGCAATGGATGGAATCAGTGGTCCGATTTCTGCCGTGCACCATAAGACGATCGACAAATTTCGGTGTCGGACAAATATGGTAAAAAATATTTGTCGTCTTTCTTATGAGTGTTTTATTTGCCCATATGTTTCATATGCATAAAAAAAAGAAAGCTTACTTTTCTGGGGATATTTTATAAATAAAATTTGAAGCATAACCGAGGGTATTTTTTCGGTAGTTTTTATCATGTATGAATGCAAATGAAATAAAGTATTTCTAACCATTTTAACCATATCGGTTAGATCGTCTGTACATCGACCACAATATCAACCATGGCATGATTCTTAATTCAGTGGTTACTTATAATGCAGTCTGCCTTGGCTAGTGAAATAAAGCTTCTCCTGCACACATCCCAGGGAATTGAAAGTGGCACAGAAGCTGATAACTTCCTGTTCCACAATCCGACTATGGCGGTGCGGCCCATAACTCCAAGTGACTAATAGCATGACGGTCGGTAGAAGGGAAACTGTGGAAGGAGAGGATGGGGTGGTAGCAATGAATCATACAAGAGGAGCATGAGATAAGTGCATTAATTTTCGAGGCTGATTTCACGGTACAGTGTTCCAAGCTGGGTTATATCTTATCTGAGATGAGCTGAACACGAATCTATAGCACATCCGAGTTAACATTCGAGCCCTTTTCTCTCACTCGTCCGCAAAACCGTTATCAACTCTCCACTGGATGCCTAGTCCAATGGCGTGTTTACAGAAAGCCACGAGCGAATTAATGTTTGAGGTAAATATCCCACAGGTAGATCGTCAGTAATATTTCTTCTAGTATAGGGTAAGCCGGCGCAAACGTGTGACGACATACATTCTATGCAAATTTGACTTCAAAATTAAACACATGGCATTGATAAGTAACTAACACTTGATTAGGACTCCAAAGCTTTTGACGGTTTACATCGACAGTGAGCTGTTAAAACAATGTTGTAAAAATTCATGTTTGACACTAAATAATAATACATTCATTTCAACATAAGTAAAACCTGTTTAGATTGCAACATCATCATTTCTACCTACGTGTACATAAAATTGTAATACACTTGCACATAAAACTTCACATTAGTTTTAATTTGTGCCATAATGAAATACACACCACGCAGTTTTTAGTGATTCATATTCATACACAAAATATTATATGTTCATTTTAAAACTTTACGTAAGGTATATGTACCGAATAGGGCCCAGTTCTCAATATGGCCCACTAGTCGGCAATGTGTGGTAATGCCGAGATCTATGTGGGATTGGTACACACTAGTCTCCAGTATGTACATATACCATCCATAAATATCTCTATTACATCATCAATATGCTATATTAGTAATATAATTGACTTAGGCACACGTGATTGTTGAACCTTAACCGAGCCATATTCGGTACAGGTACCATATGTCTGAATGTTGTAGTCATTGGAAAACTTGTAGTTTTTATACCTGATCATCACAAAATCACGACTGAAGAGAATTCGTACGGTGTTTGCCATAACTGGCTATAAAAAAACAAATACACTTCTCCTGAATCTTTGGTCACAACTAGTATTAAACTACATATTCTAACTTATTGTTATTGGAAGCTGAAAAGGCATATGTAAATACTCTTGAACCATCGCAATAATATTGGTTTCGTTTGTCCATGGTTGTCTGCAGAAAATATGGTCGTTCCCCCTTCCATTTATATATAAGCAGTCTACGCATAATCTTTCTTGTAATCCATTTTAAGTATCATATTTTGTACCACAAATAATACCAAACTAAAATATTCGAAACAAATTTATTTATTGAGATACTCCATATCATGCCTATCATCTGCTCATCTGCAACCGATAGGAGTGTTTGGCCCACAGCTACAGCCTATCTTCAGTCGTACGTCCTTTTTTATCCATTAGTAATGTGCTGTTGGGTCATTCATATATGTTCTGCTCTGTTTCGGTTGCTCCAGTTTTGTTTTGTAAACTTTTGAGAGTGTGTAATGTGCGCTAACATTTGTTCCTACCTCTCTTCCTTGTTTATGTTGAAATATTCTACTCGACACTTCGATGGACTCCATAAATACGCATTTGTCTGTTGTCTCAGATCTGCTAATGGGTTATACTTGTCTAATTGTATTTTATAAGCGCGAATATACTACACTGCTATTGTATTTTCTGAGTATTTAGATAGTGATAGCTAATTTCCTTCTCGGTAATAAAAAAATTTGTTTAATATCTGCTCTCTGAAGATTGTTAAGGCTATTCTGCGTCATTGCGGTCCGGGAACGCTCGAAAAATGAGGCAAACTCTAGTTCATTTACTCATTCCCTACTTATCTCGTCACCTTCAAGGAAAAGGCGCTCAAATGGCGTGCAGTCTTTCCATCGCCTAATCACCTAAACTTAACTAAGCCATAACCCTAAATGTTAGTGTCCATGTAATACATATTAAATTATAATATGTAATTAAAAATACCTCTACACTTTATATACGGATAAGTTTACCACTAAACAGATTTTGAAATAGTTTATTTTAGAAATAATCATCTTTCTTAGAATACATGCAAAATACGAAGAAGGAAAATTTAAACTCGCCACCAGGCGTGCAACGATACTTAAAAACTATCCATACAAAGACCCCAGATAGTTTTATTATGCATACATGATTACGTATTGCGTAGATTTTAAGCATTAATAAGTCATAGGTTATTTCGATCATTTACTGTGGGGACACTTGCGATCTATGTTAGTGGCTGGAACATTATTTGCTGAGCTGGTGTGTTGTTGTGTTGTATGGTATTATTTATCAAAGATGTTCTGCTGCTGTGGCTTAATATATCGTGGATTTTACCGCAGGCCAGAGCCCTTCAGCAAACTACAGCACGTATTTGTTTGCTTGGCACACTTTTGAACAAAATTTTACAGCACTAAACTGATTTACTCTTGCAGCTACATAGAAAGATTGATATCAATTTATTCCCTAAACAAATGTACCTGAATCCGGAACTAGTTAGGTAACACTATTTTGCTGGTAAATGCAATTAGAGCTTACACTGAAAAAAATTCTTATTAGTCACTGCAAAATATTTTGTTAAAATGAACTTTACCAAATTTTTTTGTAGTGAACACAAAAAATCTTTGCTGTCCCCAATAAAGTTTTGCAGTGACTACAAAAAAATTTTGTAACCGTTACAAAATTATTTTGTGAGGTTCATATTGACAAAAAATTTTGCAGCCACCACAAAACAGTTTTTTTTTCTGTGTAGCGTTATAAATTTAATTAATGTTTTCGTGTCAAACAAATGTGTGCTTGCTTAAACATGTGTCCCTTGATGATCCGCAAATATTAGCCTATATTACACTGCTCGCGTTTTAGTAGCTTACATAAGGTACTTTTACCGAATATGGCCCAGTTCTCAATATGGCCCACTGCTACTAGTCGACATTGTGTGGTAATGCCGAGATCGATGTGGGATCGATGCACAGTAGTCTCCAGTAAGAACATACACCATCCATAAATATCTGTATTACATCATGCATGTGTTATATTAGTAATATAATTAATGACTTAGGTACTCATGATTTGTGAACCTTAAGCGGGCCATATTCGGTTCACGGACCTTAGTTTGATTTTCTAGCTTTTTCAATTCTTGTTCATTGCTACTTCATATACAAAAAATGTTCGGCCTATTAACTAGTAGCTATGTTAACAGAATATTTTATGTGCTACACAATACTCTGTAAGAATTAAATGAAAAGTTACTATTACGCCTATACTTCAGTGAAAACACGTCGTTGCTTCAGACATCAAGATGAAACATAACAACCGCGAATCTTCCAAATGTAGTTATCGTATTGAAATTTTTACATGTATTTACTGTCCGACATTATGTCGAATAAGTACTCAAGATAACGATTATTGTGATAGAAGCGAGTTATTACACATAACACTATAATTTATTATTGTTTTGCAGAAACCTAGGTGTGAGCGTAAACGACACGCAAAAAATGGACCAAGAGTATTAGAAAAATAACTGATCTCTTCCTTCACAGTTCAAATAAATAAAGGTACATTAGGCTTTGCAAATATGTTTAAAAGTTAATTTATAGGAATTATTTTGTTTATTTCAACTATTTCTTGCGACAGGTTACACAAAACAGTAGAAGTTACCAGTTCACATGAAAACTAGTGTTCTCTAATATTTTAGAAATTGTTCGTAAATGCACTGTCGCAGTTAAAAAAAAACTAATCTTGGAGCAAAAAATCTAAAGTATATTTCATCCTTCGAAAATTAGTTAATTATGGAGTACATTATCTGAAATTTAAACTTACAGCACACAATTCGAAAGTTTCTACACATGACACTAGATGGTATTAATATTTATGTTCACGAGTACCTACGTCCACGTACTTAATCCCCAGGTGAACGCAACTGCGATCCGGTATTATAAACGCAGGAAATTCTCAACATCCGCGCAAAATCCCTCGACTTGGAGGCGCTCGAAGCCACTTTGCACATCTGCGATTCCATTATCTACCCCTTTGTTCACGTAAGCGCCTTCATAACTCCCGAGAGGCTCCTCACAGCCTTAACCATCAGCGCAAATCGAGAGGATCAAGTCATTTCGTCTGCAGGCAATATTCGTAAGTACCTTCGCCCATCAGCACTGAAAATGGACTGCCTTTCCCGCGCGCTTACAATCTGAACAACGCGACAACTCTTCACGCCATAATTTTCCAGATGCTTGGGATTTTCGTGCGGAAAAAAATTTTGAGTGCTCCTTGATACGAAGTAAGCATATTTCTGCTACCGTCAAAGTTGAATGGTGCAAGAATGTCGCGAGAAAATATTTATACGCTTTTACAAATTTTAACAACATTTTTGCGTCTGAAGCGGTTATATAAGCCATGTTTAGATTTGTATATATTTACTTTAGAATCTCTTGACTCAACACTGCGCTAATTTACAAAAATGTACGGCATAACAAACGACAATGTTATCTTCCCTAGCGTATGAAATCAACTGTAAATTTATCACTCACTAAATTATAAAAATTACCAGCTACTGCATATTTTAGATTAGCAAAAAAAAATAGTATTAAAGTAATCGTGCTTCACGGAAAAAAAAATCTGCTATCACCAATTGCTAGGACTAGGAATATTTCACGAGTTCAGCGGCCAACATGCTAGAATCCATTATCCTGTATATACCGAAGCTCTACCACTTGTCCATTACCTGCTACTCATTCAAACAGGAGACAATGAACGAATAGACGGGGCTTGAGTGTGCATAGGACATTGGATTCTAGCACGCTGGTCGTTGAACTCGCGAATTACTCCTAGCCCTACCAATTACGTTTGGAAATTAAATTCACCTGTTTCCGCTGCAAGCATTCCAAACTGTTCCCTCTGATCCCGTAGATATCGTGAAGGATTATTGATAAAAATTATGTTGTTCATTAATACCTTATTTCATAATATGGATCAGCAAATAGTAAACACGTGCATGTGGAATGAGAAACGCCTTAGTCTACTACACAATTTTTTCCACTGTTGGTAAAACGTGAGAAAATATATCCTGAAAATAGGTACAAAGTGTTGTATGTCGATAGTAAATATTTAAAAAATTCAAAATTTTAAGAACTTCAATAGTAAATATTATATTGTTATTATTTTCTAAAGAAATTCCATACTAATTGGAGGAAAATATTAATACGTATTATTTTATAATCTTATTAAGGGGGTAGCTCAGTTAATACATTTTTAGGGTTGAATTCGCATAAATAATACAATGTGATCTTTGAAAGAACTGTGCTATGGGAGTGCATGTAAAATTTATGTGTTTTGTTTCGTCTCATCGTTGTGTCGTTTGTTGGTTTTCTGTTCGTTTATTATATGTACTGTGATCTTGTTTCGTCTCATCGTTACGTGGCATGTTACCTTGGGTTTCTTTTTTTATTTTTGAATTTTATTATTTTCATTTATTATCTGTTTGTCCCTTGTTTTATTTGACCCGATTACGTTTTTTGGAATTTTATGTCGTGTATGTTTCATGTTGACTAAACAATACTCTGCTTATCTATGTTCTTTTATTATCTTTAGTTTTCTTTGACAGTCATTTATTTCGCAATGGAGTGAGTATGTCCAAGCAACTAAATCCAGTCAATAATACAATAAATTAGTTAGGAACTTTATCCGCGCTTTATATAATATGAAACCAAAAAAATAACAATTACTGCAGACGCGTGTACAATTATAATTATAGAAATTTAAGTTATTTAGCCACTAAATGTAGTTACGGCGATGTCGAGGCTGATGATGTTATGTAGCGGTTACGGCGAATACAGCTGTACGGCCTTGTGCAGCTAGGCTTGGTGGCCATATCGAGCAGACGACAGACCTCGTGGGTAGCGTGACACGCCCCTTAATTGAGTCATGTGTGTCAACTTGTTATTTCTCCAGAGTGTGGGATTTCGCTGCGGCATTAAGCCGTGTTTAATGTTAGCTTACATTGGCCGAGTTTGCCTAATGATAAGTTATTCCATACGGCCTACTTTCAAAGGCCTAGCACCTTGTGTTTGAACCAGGGGGTACATCATGGTTAGCGGTACGTAAATTGCGCAGATACATTCCAGGTCAGGTTGCCAGTAGTAAATAAGGAAATAATGCGAAGTGCTATCGCTTGCTACCTGCTTGTACGGTTATAAACCGATAGAAAATCGATTATGGCCAGTGGGTGTAGAGGACTGACTAGTCCAGGCTGCTGACAGATGAATCCGCGAAATTGCAACATCATAGAAGTTAGACATTTCCCTTCGTTATCCGTTACACGCGAAAAGACACGAATTGGCAGAATAGAAATTTTACATCGCTATTTTTAGGTCTCACTTTATCCCGAACTGCCTATACAGACTTTCAACCAGTACAATTATATGGCCACAGCAGTCTCATAGTAAAAATAGATCGGCGGGAATATTGCACGCTAGTTCAGTGGTTGGCTCGTTGTGGTGATGCGGCTTTTGGTGCGCGCTTCAAAGTCACCCTTATAGCTCCGTCACTTCTGAGCCTCTAACGCGCAAGTAGATGGCGCGTGGCGGCCAAAAATTTAACTGCTAAGGTTCTGCGTGCTTTAAGAGAAGTCCTCTCATGGCGGATGGATAGTGTGAAGCTGATTTTTTCCAAATATTTTTATCTACGAAAATAACGCACACTTGAACCCAAGCTTTTGTAAGTTTAAAAATTCAGCACTCTTGTTAGAACGAGATTTTCGGACTTTCAAAATGTTAATAAAAAAACTACATTTTAGCCTGCTGTAGCTCTGAAAATACCACCTGAATTCGTAATGTGCAAAACGAGATGCATAAAGGCGCGGTATACAGCAATTTTCATCACCATGATTTTATTTTTCATTTGTACCAGATGACTTTTTTCTTACTTTAGACACGAAATATGACTACATTTGCCTCTTATTTTTTTCTTTTATAATTTTCATGCAACGGTTTGTTAAAGTCAAAATTTACATGTTTCTGGTTTAAGGATTGCACTAAAACCAACTGACATGCCAAACTGAAAAATTTCACAGTCTATAAAGACCTCGCAGGCTACACTGTCACGTACATAAAAACTAAGAATAATATTTATTTTCTATTTAACTAAAAATGCTAAAATTTAAAATAAAAATTTGAAAAATTCTATGTATTTTTTAATACAAAAATGTTTTATTTTGTGGTTTAACATGGCTGAATTTGTAGCCTAAAACATCTTTATTCAAAAATAAAATTTCAGTGTCACCGCATAAGAAAACCTGGCGCGCTAGTTTGGCGCGACGTGAATAGAGGTGATACGCTTTTCGAAAAGTGTGGTATTATAGCTTTTATTGCTTCGCTGTTCTTACGAGTCGAACGCGGAAATTTGAAACCAGTACACACTCCTGTTAATACTTTGGTAGTCTTGTAAAAGTAGTGGTCTGCTAAACCTTTCCATCCCGACAAGTGTACCATCAACATAAGATTTGAAAACTTCTGTTGTATGAAATTTTCAACTTTGTTTCTGTTCATTTGGATGAGCAAAATTCAATAACTTTAAGGCAAAAGCCTGAATTCACATTCGGTGACATGTTTTTCAAAGACGCTCCAACATTTTAAATTAATCATTGTTCGAGTTATCTAATTTGATGGCCCTTACAATGAATTATTTTAATATCTTCTTCAATGTGCCGCGATACAGCTAATGCTAATTAAATAACATGTCGTAGCTAACAATGTATCATTAGAGACGGGAAAAATTCGCGGGTTCACTGACAGATAGGCTAGCCTCCAAGAATATATGTGAAATCGTGTAGACAACAGGTGTTTATTAGCTGCTCGCTGACACAGTGAAATGAGCCTATATTTAGCTACAGTTTTATTATTGCCTCAGCCACTTCCAGGAAGTGTCGAGTAAGTCAACGGCCAATTGTGAGCGTGATACATACCTATAGTTGCTGGAATTATAGCTTGTGCCTAAAAGAAAACGCGAATTTTTCAGGTCTCTATGTATCATGATAAATATTAGTTTTATTTCTACCTAGACATATGTAACGACGTAGACAAAATTGACATTCCTCGAATAGCATATCTACAAAAAAACTTAAGTTATTTATCATTATTTACTACAACAGTCAAAATTAACTTTTCTACTGCTGTGAACTTTTCCGCTTATGTTGGTTAAACTGATAGCAAATATAAAATGGACAGTGTTATGCACAAACAGACAAAGCTCCAATTTGTAGTTATCATAAAACGTATTATAAGTTTTCCAAATTTGAAATAGTCTTAAAAAAATAATCTCAGTACTAAAATGTCATTTTTTACGACAATAGAGTGAAGAAGTAACATACTTCTTGTCAGGCTGTTTCAAAGCATAAAAATATTTTATACACAACTTACAGTTGGCATTTTGTCTGTGTATGCATTACACCGTCCAAGTAATACTCCACATGAAAAGTTACACACAAGCATCACATAATCACATATTTGTGCGAAATAAAAAAAAACAGCACAAAGACTATATTAAAGCACAATATGTACGCCGTATGCATCAATCATAAATAAAAAATAAAAAAAACTGAATGGTGCATGTTGGAGAAATCATATTTCATAATAGGATACAATGAGGAACACTTTCATTGTACGACATGGCGTGGCTACACTGTAAAAAAATTCCTACAAAGTTAAGGAAGTAACTAACCTAAAAGTTGTATGGGACAGTTACCATACTACCGTCTTGCAAATATGTAATCTTTTAAACTTGTGACAGTACAAGTCCAGTAACTTTAGTATACATAGGGCCTATGACTGTTTTATAAAAAAAAGTTTGGGAATGCTACCATTTATAACTGGGAAACAATTCTACCATACCTACTTTCTTAAGGCTGCTATACGCACGTGTGGCAAATTCACAAACTATTATTTTTGTACAGCAAATGAAGACTTAAACTTCGTTTTAGGTAGATGCAGGATTATTTTGCGGATTAATCTGGCAGCAGCCTCCCCAGTCCTATACAGAAACTGGACACAATATATTGGCACAGACTAGATAGTAATACAGACGCGAAATGACGTGGCGGCTCATTTGATACGGGCGAACTTCACCGCTTATTGGTTGCCCGAGGTTGTTGATACCAGCCCCGTGTATGTTTGGCTCCTGCATGTTACTGCATGTTTCCTATTGGCTAGCAGGGCAGCCGCCTTACGCTGATTGGCGGTAGGTGTTTCCGCCATGTTGCTGGCCAGGGAAGCCATTTTGCTGGCGTGTGTGACTGAGTTCGCTTGCCTACCGGCTATTTCACTTCTGTATTCCTAAATATTCTGTGATATTGGCTTGTAACCGTATAGGTTGTTCGCGATAAACTGAACACTAAAAATTTAACCTTCGAAAAATATCACTAGCTGTTACTGCATATAATTCAACATTAACCATAGTTACCTTACTACTTGTATGGTTGGCAGCGAATTATCGAAAGAAGTTCCGTGCATTTTTCTACTTTAAACCAACAGTACTGAAATGAAATTAATTGGAATCGACACACTTGTATTTTGTATAGTAAATGAACTTTATTTATATCAAACTATGTAGTTTCCAATCGACTACACAATTTATCTTATACGCGCAAACGTCAAGTGATATGTCCAGGGAGATTAGACATTTCCCCGTGATAGTTGTTACGCGCGGAAAGATACGAATTGGCTGGACATATAAATTGATCAGGGCTTTTGTGAGTGCTCACTTTATTCCGAACCGCCTATACAAATGGGTAGCATGAGATATCCCCACGAATTATTTTATATTTTATAACTAGAGCCACGACTTTATCGCGAAAAGGTTTTTGCATCACTTTGATTCAATGTCTTACATGCACATCGACAGCTATGCTTCATGGGTATTGGCAGCATGTCTTTGTTCAGAAAACGTCTCCCTCTTGACTGCACCAATACAAATAATAAGGCAATTGTGACAACACACGCCTGTGATTTGCCAGTAGAACACCAACACAAGCGAGAGTTTAAACATCCAATCACTGATCATGAAACAGAGAAGCAGATGTGCCCACCAAGGCACTGAAACAAATTGCTGCAAAAATATTTTCGCTATCAAATTGTGGCTCTACTTATAACTAGAGCCCAGTAATTTTCGCGAAAAGAATTTTGCAGCACTTTGTTTCAGTGCCTTACGTGCGCACCTGCATCTCTGCTAGGTGGTCAGTGATTGGATGCCGTAACACCCAGCGTGTGGAGGTTAAACCCGCAAATCACAGACGTGATGTGCGACAGTTATCCGTGTACTGATAGGCACAGTCAAATGAATAACGACTCTGCACAAAAACACTCTGTCAATAGCCATGAAGTTGAACTGCAGGTGTGCACGTAAGACACTGAAACAAAGTGGGGCAAAAATCTTTTCGCGAAAACTACCGGGCCCTCTTTATAACTAGTCTGCAATCATCGAAGGCGTGTCCAAATGGAAGTGATAGTGAACTTTACGTCCTTGACGTTCAATCTGGCAGCGAATAAGGGCCGATATCATAAACATCTTTCGAATGACAACTAACTGCTCACCAATTCTTTCTCTATGGGGATAGCAATTGGTTGTCATTCGAAAGCCGTTTATAGATACGGCCCTTAATGTGTGAAATATCCAAGCATCTCTTTATGAGTTACAAGAACTAAATCATCATTTATTTCTGAAACGTGAAGTAGTCCTGTAAATGCATTATTGGACAACTAGTAGGTATGACCTAAGTCAGAAAATGTTGCCCGTTTGAAACGTTCATCTTGATTTGGGTATTTTAATTATCTTCATTATTGGTGTAATTTAAAGACTGTGTATATTCTTACGCGGCGTGATATAATAAAGTACCACAACATAATTGTATTGGTAATGAAAAACTTAACAAAATTTACATGAAATATTATTGCATTTGTTTTTTATAACCACAACAGTACTTTGCGGTAATGGTATTGGGTATTGCAGAATAATTTTGTTATTTAGTTATTTTTAATCAAATGTTTATGTTTTTCTGATGTAATTTGAGATTACTTATAAATGTTCACCCAACTATCAGATTACAAATCAGCTAAGTTGTAATGAAAATAACCATTGGTGAAATCTACAGCAATAAGTGTTTACTAAATAATATTCCAAGTAAGTAAGCAGTACGTATTTAAAAACATATATACCAAAACTAAAACTTTTTTGAAATTATGAGTTCAATGGTAGGTACTAAGCAGTATGTCTTCGAATTTGGCGCATAACTGAATATTGATTCTTGGAACAAAACCAGAAAATCGCACCTGTTATGTATACAAAAATCTTATATATTGCACGTAGTGATTATAGATTTATAAAAAAATTTACTTTAACATCAGATGGCAAGTACTGACACACCAGTGAAATTTTAGCACTTTAAATGTGGCACTATGGATGTGATGAATGTGGCAGGGTTGAAGTCCTGAGATGTGCAGTAACTGTAGTATGTTTTAAATCATTGGTAATTATGAGTATTTCATGAAAATAATTACATTTTCAGTTAATGAAGGCTGCATACAAGCAAATCATAACCTGGAAAACTGCATTGCTGTTATGAAATTACTTTAGGGTGTGTGTTTCGGGATTACAGCATCTCCCATAACAATTATGACATGAAAGTAAAATCATTTTGTTAGACATAAATACGTTCAAACTAATAGTTACATAAATTGCTGGTGCTAGTCAGTAAATAGTATTGTGAGGGAAACGATGTAATACATCATGTAGAAAAAAATATTTGAAGGCTACCTTAACAAATCTGGCATTGATACACGTCTACCAAAAACAATAAATTTTAAATAATTTCTTGAGCAACCTTTCATGAAATTACCAATTTGAAAACAGAAAAGTTATTACGGACACGAACCAATTACCATTTAAACACATTAGGGTTAAAGAATGTGATGAACGCTGATCTCAACGAGAGCTTTCTTTTGCGCATTATTTAATGGAAGCCATAAATTACAAAAAGGCTCTTCACTACGTTATGCTCACTGAAGCATAAATCACGGTATGAGGCGCGATAGACGCGATCCTGTTTAAATTCGTTTCAGTTGGCAGATATCAATTTTTTCCCAGCGCCTGCGTTTTAAAGTTCGTGGCATAAATCAAACTGCTTTCCTGTCTTTTTTCAATTCATATATCCCACACTGACAGATGACAAAATCTCATTTCTAAAGTGACGCGTTGATTTTCAAAATGACGAGATAGGTAATCCGTTGACAGCCCGGTTTACTCTAGCAGCGATGGCAGATACTAACGTATACAAAGGCATAAAACATCGGATTTTTTTGTTTAGTAATCCATTACAGAAACTTAGGAAAAATTGTATATAATTAAGATAAAATGTACATATTTCTTAAATTTTTTGTGTGTTTACAACAATTTCCGTTTCTGTCTGCTTGAGATTTCAATTCGTCTCTTTTTAGACTCCGAATTGTAAGTAACAATATTCTTGATTTATCCATGCGCACTATTAAACTGCTAATTTCAATCATCTACACTGTCTGTATGAAACGAAATAAAATATTTAAATCAAGCCTAGCAATCACACTTCCATATTTAGTACTAAATTGTTACTCATTGTTAAAAAAATGTTTAGGTAAACATTTAAAGGAACTAATTTACATCTGAGTGTCAGAAAACATTAATGACGTTTGTAAGATAAATATTTATATAATTTCCTAAAATGAATATGTCGACAATTTAGGTAAAATTAAGTAGACTTAGGGTCTTCGTCGACATTAGATAAAGTGTCACAACTCGACACAGACAGAAACTGGAATAGGAATAGGCCACTTTCTTTATTAGGAAACCATCTCAGCATTCTGGAGCTAATCCGGGAAATCACTACTAAAATCTACGAAAATAAAAAAATAATACTTGAGTAGGACTCGAGCACATGACATTTGGACAGGATGGCACGCGCCTAATATGTCATTGCTTTGCTTCTATATGTATGCTTAACTAGTGTTTTATTACAGTAAAGGTGTAAAATACTTAGTCCCTATCATAAATTTGAACCTTTCCTTGTCAACGCACGTCAAAAATTGTATAAAAAAGAAGTCATCCACTGCACCGCAAAAAAAAATCGCAGGCCAAGAATCTTTTGTCCTATATGTGTGCAAGTTTCCTTGGTCCAGACTCCTGTTTTACTATTTGTACTACTGCTATGTTGTGTACACAATTTTAACTGAAAATTGGCGTGTTTGTTCGTTCGTCCATACGATTATGTTTGTTTATCTCCAGCTAAATGCCATCTACCAACAAATTAAGGCGATGAGAGAATGTACTTACATATTATAAAAACGTTTATTTACAGAATAATTTTTTTCCACGCGCCCTTTAACAGACAGCCTTGTAATAGGCACGCGGAGAGAAAGCGGTTAGGAGTAGGAGAGGGCCTGTTTAATGAACAATCCCAGCATTCGTATGCAGTGGTTTTTGGGGGAAAAAAATTTAAAATGGATATTAGGACGGCCGGAGCCGGGAATCGAACACTGCTCCACCACACTCGGTCTATTGAAACTGTTTAGCTATCAGTAAATTAATCTCGCGTTGCAGCTGAAAAAAAAAAAAAAAAAAACTAGTGCTGGCTTATGATTTTTTTTCTTCGTAAACATTTCTTTGGGAGCGAGTTTCTTTACTTCGTAGCAAATCAAATATTAGTTTTACATAAAGGTTGTCTTAAAAAAGCACAACTAGTTAAAACGCAGCGGTGTAATTGTCAGACAACTCGCCTTCTACCGTGGCGGGTTCGATTCTTTGTCGGGTCGATAACGACATTTTCATTTGTAGGAGACGAGGAGGACGTTGTCATTTTTCGGCGTGTTTACACGGGGCACTGCCGTTTCTCCCCACTCTTTGAAGAGTTTAGTGGGCCTGGCACATCAGACGTGTTGTAGCTTGGCACGGAAAGTACTTTTTTTTCTTGTGTAACTATTAAAAATGTTTCCAATGCGTTTATCTACGACAAGAAGACACACTTCAAACTATGTCCCCATAGCTTTTAAAATGCCGTCCACTAATTAAAAACAATATCAATCTCCACAAAACTCCAAAAAAATGACTTTAACGTTGCTATAGCTGAAAAAATATCAACCGTAATCGTAAAACACGATCATAGGAACCTTCACGGGTCTTCGACTCACATTTTCCACAAATAGAATAGCTGGGTCATCGCTTGAAGTCCCACTGATAAACACATTCTACAAAAACACTGCGCACTAGTTTAGTCCTTCGCGCCTAGAGGCGATGAGGTGTTTGACGGACGTGATATGTTCGACATGTCGCCTTCCCCGTTCCCATGCCTCAAACGAAAAAACTAGCGTAGATTACTTTTAAGGCCATGTTTCATCATATCTACTGCTTCCACGACAATTGTTTTTTTCTTTTTTTTTTTTTTTTTTCAAAAACAGATATCGAAAAACGGTTGCAAAGTTTTGTTAAAAATCGTTTTTTCTACGTCGTCTTATTTTCTCTAGGGGAAAAATTATATAGATTTTACTAATTAGTTCGTTGACGAGAATTTCTATAACTGCATAATTAGATGAAACCATTGAGTATTTGGTCTTGAAAACAATTAACATAGTATACAATGTTTGTAATAAAACTGTGCAAATGTTTTTGATATCTGCTGTGATTTAGGAATTTAAAAAATAAGTATTGTAAAAGCAGTACAAATGATGGATCTTGGCCGTAAAATTCCGTCGCTTCTCCGTTTCTGGGGTCAAATGTACACTGTAAAAAATGTTTGTAATGTTACTCATCACATGTATGGTAATATTCCCCAACCTTGAGCGGGAATTCTGATTTCTTAATATGTGTGAAAATTTCCGCAAGGTAGTGTATTCACCACACAAACCACTCGGAAGTTTCGCTCGTGCGTTATGTCAAATTGTCCAGAGGGCTTGGGCCAATATGTAATGAAATATTACGTTACCAGTTGAGTAACTTTCCTTGACACGTGTTGAGTAATTTTCCCTCGCTTGTAGAGGTAATTAGCTTCCATTACATGTAGAGTAAATTTACCTAATTTTTTTTACAGCGTAGGTCTTCTCGGGGTGTCATTCGAATCCCTGCCGTCAAATTCCCTGTTAGAAGTGACATCATACTTGCGCCACGCCACTACCGATAGCAAGTTAATGAATTTGTACAGACATCACAAAGTACAGCTTACCTTGCAACACACCCACGCCACGCCGCTGATTCACAGAGCAATGATTTTGTTGCGAAAATATGTTGTGGAAAAATTCAGTTTCAATGCCTTCAAATGAACATCGGTAGCTCTGCGTCATCGTTGCTGTTGTTCAGCCACGTCTCCCATTTGACTGCACCAATCTAAATAAGGTCGTTGTGGAACCTTACGTCTCTGATTTGACATTAGAACTTCAAGACAAGGCACAGTTAAAACAACCAACCGCTGACCATGATTCAACCATGAATCAGAGCTGCTGATGTGCACATAAGACATTGAAACCAAATTGTGCAAACATCGAAAAAATGTTTAAATGGGCGTGGCACATAGTTCAAGGCTAAAAGTATTAATCTTGAAGCTAATTTGCGAAAATTAAACAATAGCAATCCTAGACAATAGTTTTAGCCAACGTTTTAAACTAAATTGTTTCCAGTGTTACGAACTTCTGAGGCACAATCTCTGACGCCGGAACCTCGTGCATTTCACTGCGTCGCAAGAGATCACGCGTAACGAATTAGTAGTTTTGGATAAATATTAGCTCAAAGTTAGCAAATATGATTGTCTAGGATTGTCATTGAGTATTTTGTCCATATTGGCTTCGAAAAAAACGTAGAAATCAATTGATGTTTTCAGCGTTTATTTATCTACAACGGCACTTAAGTCACAAAATCGCGGTTCTACTTATTCATCACGAAGCTTGTTAATGAAATATTTTACCGGCAACACTATTTATGTTCCCATTACAATATACCTTAAAACAACTTATTTTTAGCTAAACTAGTTTTATGTTTCGGCAAAAGGAAGCGTTGTTACACTGTAACTGTTGGACCATCAACCTCCCAACCGCTATTTCCGTTAATGTTACTCTTGATTTTCTCAAATTTTATTCGCCAGGTTATTTTTACGCGAACTTTCTTTTGTCATATTATTACATTTAGCAGGTACGTTATACTTGCATCTTCATGAGTGCCAACGACTTTGCTGTCGTGTTCCCCTTAAATATCTTCACTCCTCTAAGAGTTCTAAAACATTTTACACCAAAAAATAACTTGGTGGAAATACCCACCCGTACCAACGGGGCTTGAACATCACTGTAAAAAAAATTTAGGTAATTTTACTCTACATGAAATGGAAGCTAATTAGTAATTACATCTAAAAGTGAGGGAAAATTACTCAACGCGTGTCAAGGAAAGTTACTCAACTGGTAATATACTTTTTCATTACATATTGGTGCAAGCCCTCTAGGACAATTTGACATAACGCGCGAGCAAAAGTTCCGAGTGGTTTATGTGGCGGATACACTACGTCGCGAAAATTTCCACACACATTCGGAAATCAGATTTCCCTCGCAAGGTTGGGGAATATTACCATACATATGATGAGTAATATTACTAACTTTTTTTACAGTGATACATACAGGAGAGTTCTTTTTAACATGCAAGTCATTTAACTCACGAAGTCATATTTTTTTAAAACATATATGTGTTTATATATTTATTTATCTATTTACATACAACCACACAAATTCATGCGTAAATACACACACAAATACACGCATACACATTCGTACTTTCATAACAGTCAAAAACTGTAGAATAAAGTGCCCGGTTATGGAATACTTTTTATATTTTCATTCGTTGCTTCGAATATAATAATGATATAATATTCTGGATTACACAAGCGATAAATAGGTATTTTGTATGGGTTGTGGAATATTTTATGAGTTAATGGCAGGTATGCATTAATGTAATTATGATTATCTATGAGTTTACAAGTGTTACAATTTAGGCACGGGATGCTCCTAATGTGGAATACATAGTGTACCTTATATGGAATACTGCTCCTTGTATGGAATACTGTGCCTTATATGGGATACTTTGCTATCGAAAACCACATTTTACTTATGTTGACATTGCGTAATATTGTCACAACATGTACTTCCACAACGTACAAAATATCCGTTAGCAACATTAATAGACTAACAAATTGCATCATATGTGTGTGTATCTATGCAAAATGTTAATGGCCTGTAAAATGTACATGGAACTTTAATAGATCTCATTAGACACTCTTACTTGCAAACTAAAACAGCACAGAATAATAAGCCATATTTATATTTTATAAAGTTCAGTACACATCATTTGCAATTGCAGCACTTGAATATTTTTGTAGGGTTTTCTGTGCAGTTAATATGCGCCCATTTTCTACACTTCTGAGGTTTGATCCATTACGTGCTGCTCAGAGACAGCAACTCATTGCAGTAGATGCACTGTCCATCTTCTTCTTCTGATATGTCCTGTTCACTTCTGGTGTTATCTTCACTTGCACTTGTTTCAAGATCACCGTCGGCTGTGGAAGAATCTTCACTTTCCACAACTGATGGCTTACGTTTTCTTGGTTAAAGATTAATACGTTTATTACCACAAGTGTAAGAGCTCAAAGTAGCCGCCAAATTTACGTTTCACTGATTCCCTTCTAAATTGAAGCTCGTTTTTATTTGGAGTGCTCGTTAGAACCATGGCTTCCCGTCGTTTTGGTCGACGATTGCTTATAGCAGCAACATTCAGTAGAGGTATAGGACATTCTACACTAACATCACATGCAGAATCCACCACCTCATTAGCCATGTTAGTTTCTTGAGGGACAGTATATGCTTCCCCGTTCGGGAAATCGTAATCACGAAACTTGTCTTGGCCTAACGGCTAGATACGGACAACCGAAAGCCGTTCATCGCCGTCTCAATTGTTGCTGTCCTTGCATATGCTCTGCCAAATAGTTCTGAAACTTGGTACTGTGTAATTTGCCTAACTGGGGTTATTGTGATTAGCAAGCCATTTCCGAATCTTGTGGTTATAGAATGATTTCAAGGGGGAAATGAATGATAAATATAAAGGCTGTAATTTGTGGGAACCATGCGGTGGCAAAAAAACCATGACAACATGGTTCTCACGAGCATACTCAATAACGTCTATAGATTTCGTGACTGAGAATAGTGTCCATCGAGCAATAAGACAATAATGGAAACAAAATGCCTAAACCACTTAGTAAACATGTCCATTTGTATCCATCCAGACCTGTGGTAAACTGTAATAGATACAAATGTTATAAATATTTATTTAAATTGAAAACATAAAATTGAAGGTGAAAGTATTTTGTCTCAGATAGAACTCTTTGTATCGTGTACTTAAACGTGACTATTTGCATTGAAATTATATAATACTTTCAAATATGTCGGTAGTTGCGAACGGATTAGTATTTTTCAGCTTATTTATTTTATGTTCGTAATATGAAGTATTCAATAATGCGAAACTGCCAGTATTCCACATTACGAACGTTGGCGCCAATAACTGTTCGTATTGTTTCTCACAGTACCATTACATTATACGTATCGGTATGTTTTGCGGTCTAAAGACGAGGAATTAAACTAATAACTACCAAAAATAAATCATCTGCATCTCTTACCTTGCCTCTGTTTCCAACGTCAAACTTGCATTCAAATAAAAACTCGTTTACGCAACAAACACAAAACTACGCACGG
This sequence comes from Medauroidea extradentata, assembly GCA_003012365.1. Classification (NCBI taxonomy): domain Eukaryota; kingdom Metazoa; phylum Arthropoda; class Insecta; order Phasmatodea; family Phasmatidae; genus Medauroidea; species Medauroidea extradentata. The sequence continues at coordinate 10,242 of PNEQ01066742.1, read as the reverse complement.
TACTCATAAGTTTACTGTCTGGACTGCTGATATACTCTGTGCGTACTACGGGGGAGCTCTTCAACAAGTTCATACCAAAACCAATACATGGCGGTAGTATACTGAATTTATAACAGTGTGTTCCATACCAGGCACGTGTTCCATAATCGGGCACTTTACCGTACACATATACACAAGTATTTCGCGGTCAGTAAAAAAATTTAGTTTTAGGGTATATAACCATGGTTGGGTGAAATATCCAGATATTTTGCCAGTGTAGCCTATATGCATAGTTAAGAGATCTGGGAAAGACGTGGGTAGAACAACCTGCAGGCTGTGTACACACTGACCTTAGTTACTTTTTCACCGACTGCTGTTTCAGTAATTAAAATGTTATTCAAAGGTGTATACACTCATATAATCGATAAAATTACTTATGTGTCTGTGAGTTCGACATCAACTTATTCCCGTCCGAGTTCCTAATCATAATCAACCCACTCCAAGTACGATCTATAGTGACATGAAACTGGAAGGAACATACGTAAACTACGGATCGCATACTGTTTTTACAGTTGGCCGGCGTTACAGCTCCCGACATCACGCATGCAAGGATGCTTAGCATGGCAGAGGATTTCCCGAAGCATCAGTCACGACGGGAGATTACACGAGAACGAAAAGATCGAAGAGAGTTCCTGCGAAGGCGAGACTAAATCAATCAGGAAATGAGAAAGGAATCTGCTCCAGATGGCGGCGAGAAAGCTGAGCGATGGTTGGGGGAGGTTTAAGAGGGAGTTGGGGGCAGGATAGGAACGGAGGTAAGGAAGAGGCACCCACTTGGCACGAGGTGGAAGACGATAAGGAAGCAATCAGATCGACGAGAGAAACAAAAGTTATCGCCCCAGGGGGAAGGAGGGGAGAAGTGCTCTGATGAAGCGATGGAAATGGGAGATCCCGGAAGTGTCGGAATGTATGACAGAGATAAGATGCGTAATGGGGTTGCGGGAACGGGAGACGGTTGAAACCGAGGCTTTCAATCACACGCGCTCTCGGAGGATAACGGCGGATCCTTCTTCAAGTGGAATTAAAATGCGGGGTTGATATGACAATGGTACGCTGAGTCCTCCACACGTCTGGCACAGCGTGCGTTCCGTACGAAATTACATTGTAACTCACCCTAGTGTGACGGCAAAAGAGCACATTATGAGTGTGGATCGTAAGTGATCGAAAATTGTACAGTGTGTGTGTAACCATTTTATTCAGCCTTCATATAGTAAGTTTACTGAAAGTTATTATTTGTATTTGATGCTGTTCGCTTTATCTTATATTTTCGAGTTTTAGTGTCTTCAGTTTAAAATTTTGGAAAATCAATCTTCGGACATTGCATACTTATGTAGAATTTCGAGTTGATTCTAGCTGTGCAGGCTAGTTGCTAAGTCGTAGCATATTTGGTGTTCTATCAGATGCAAGAAGAATACTAACGTAGGCTTAATTTTTCGAAACCACAGCTGTACAGTGGTTTAAACTTATGGACATCGTCGTGAGTGAGGGCGGAACTATTTTGATTGTGTTAATGGTGTATAGAATCGTTATATACTATTGACCTTGCATACTTGACCAATTATTATTTGTTTAGGTCCCTATATTTCTGTCTTTGTGGTTTATAGCCAAAGCCACGTACAACGGCATGAAGAGAAGTGTTTTACATTCATAGTACGGAGTAGAGTATACGTACGATTAAGAGCTGAAAAAAAAATTATTTTGTAACTAGATTGTTAGCATCTCAGCATCTGAAAGTTGGTAACTCTGTTTCAATTTTTTTTTATCAGCAGGCATTAGAATGAATGAGGATATTATTCCAGTCAACATTAAATAACGTAAAGGTACCTTTCCTGAGCGAAACTAAGCCTTACTTGAAAATAGTATATCTAATTTACCTCTTATATTGTTTTACAACGTCTTCAACGTCAATAAATGACAAAAGCAGACTCACACTGTATTTTTCTACAGCAATTGAATAACAAATCAATTTAAAGTATCAACTGTACTTGTTTTATTTATGTTCTGCAATAAAATTCCTAAAGGGAACACTAAAGAAATTAGTACCAGTTTCCTAATTAGCTGTTAACGTTGTCTATGTCTATGTTGTGCTGTATGTGTTTGTAGGTAAACAAATTAAATGTATTTACTTTGGAAATCTAAATTAATATAAATATGTACGAAAAACTTTTCAATCAGCTATACCGATATGTTTAGGTATTTATGACATTTTAAGAACGAAAATAATTTATTTTTCTTCTAAAGAAAACAAAATATACTTGAAAATTACACTATTCGAATTTCGGTACTACTGGAACGACTGAAAATTGCAGTAATTAAGAACAACAGATAGAATCCACTATCGACATGCTAATTAGTGTGAATTACTTGTGGATGTGTAGTTATAGCTTTATAATAAAATATGAGTGAGTTTATAAAAGCTAATTTATATCGTAAGCTTTATCAAGTCGTCCATAATTCACCTGCTGTGCAATCAAGAAATAGTGTTACACGTCAATTCAGAAAAGTTATTATTTTATTTCAAGTGTATTGCTTAGCTTCGTAAAAATAACATTGTGTGCGGATTGGTTTTTCACCGCAAGTGGAACCTAAACAATAACGACTGCCAACAAACAGATTTTTCGTTCGAGAACTATTGTCAAAAACACTGTCAGTTGTCGTTTGATATTAAAATAATAGGTAACAAAGGTACGCCCTGTTAAAGTTCTATAAACTTCATACTTTAGACAAAATATATGAGAAAAGGATATATTAACTAGTAACTAAGCCATCAAGTTGGCCACCTACACAAACCGCCGGGCAGTGTGCACAGTATTGGTCGTAATAAGAATATTCGAAAAGTGCTCAAAGCACATTAGTAAAGTCTGTATAGGAACAGCATTCAAAGGACATTACAAATATCACATGTGTATATATCTGTTTCAGGTTCACCACTTATCATTAAGGCATATTTTCTAGAGGCCGAAGGGGCCGCGGTGGCCGAATGGTCAGACCATTCGTCTCCCATCAATGCGATCCGGGTTCGATTCCCGGTAGGGTCGGTCCTTAGATTTTCATATGTGAGAATCGTGCGGGACGGTGCCGTTGGTCGGCGGGTTTTCTCGGGGATCTCCCGTTTCCCCGCCCCATCATTCCGGCGCTGTTCCGTACTCACCACATGTCACCCCTCACCAGCGCTAAAGACCTCGATGTTAAGTACTGACCAAAATCTCTCTCTCACTCCCTCTAGAGACTGAAAATGCCGAAAAATTTTGTTGTTGCTGTCATATTCAAGTATGAAAACCTTGGCGCGTTAATCTTTAATAATACGCCATAAAATGATAAGAGTCAACACCGAAAGTCTCATAGAGTCGAGTTGTCGGCGAGAAGATTGCACACTAGATCACAGACTTGCGCCTAGATGTCAGAGTGAACCGTGATGCGCATGCTCTATCATCCTTCCGCTTCCACATATACTCTATCCCTTCTAAGGTTGCAGCTAATGCATTCAAGTGCATGACAACAAAATGTTTGCACATCATAAGTTTCATTTGAAATATTGACAAATAATAGGTAGCTATGTTACGGCACAAACACAATGTGAGGAATCAAGATATAATTAAATTGCTTTGATATATTTCATTAGCAATTTTTATTACTGCTGCAACCATAGAGTGGATGGAGTATAGGTGGCCAACTTTAACACTTCAGAAGTTCAGATTATGATTATGAAACCCGCAAAAAATTTCAGTCTGCATCAGACATATGTACTGCACTGTACTACACCACAAACGTGGTTACATTCACAATAAAAGAAAGATGCCCGAAATATGAAAACCGCAAACATACAACAATGGGTGATGGCCTGTTTGTCGAAGTATTTTTCTAGTCTACCGTCTGACAACTTTAATTTTCGTCAAATATATTTACGACAGGTTTTTACATGAAGTTTAACAACACGTATAATTAGAGGCCTGAAAAATTCGCGTTTTCTTTCACAAGCTAGAACTCTGAGAACTATTGAGTTCTGGTTATTTTCACAATTGGATGTCGACTTATTTTACACCATCTTGAAGTCGACGAGCCTATAATAACAATGTAACTAAATGCAGGCTCATTTCACTGTGTCAGCGAGCGGCCAATGGGTAGATGTCTACTTCAGTGCACATATATAATCTTGGAGGCTAGCAGAGCCGGATTTATGCATCTAGCCGCTCTAGGCCCGTGAGTCTCAGCTCACCCGCCGTATCTCTCTACCATCATTCCTTACCTACTTGCGTATTTGGTCTATTTCCAAAACCACATTATTTAAAATTACTCTGCCCTGTCCTCTTGCTATGTATATAGTAACAATAACGGTATTAACACAGTAATTATTTAGCTTAACTGCAATGTAGTTATATAAAAATTACTGTAAACCATACATCAGATAATATAAATAGAGGAAGCATTAGTTCACAACATAAAAATTAAATCATTAATTTTTTTAGTTGTCGCCATATCGGCACTTTTAAAAGCAATGATAGGAAATTCTTCACTTGTTCTCCTCGCTAAAAGTGCGCGCTTGTGAAAGTTGCGCCCCAGGACGGACCTATAGTGGGCCTAGTGGTAAATCCGGCCCTGGAGGCTGGCCTACCGGTCAATGAACCCGCAAATTTTTCACGTCTCTACATATTATGACCGTTGCACAGCAGATAAGATAGTTAAATCTCCATTCAAAGTACGACACATGCAATGTTTTCCTCCCATTGCGAGAACGGATTTTTTTTTTTTTTTTTTTGTAAACTGAAGACACATTACGATTTTGCCCCGTTGCCACTGCAAAAAAAAAAAAAAAAAAAAAACTACCGACATATCCAGCAGTGCTCAGTCAGTCAGTTTTCCAGCTGAAACTTTCCATGTCGCACAGCGCGCCGATCATTTCGCTCCGGTGGGCGGCACGAACCCACAAACCACGGCTGCGGTTCGCGCATGACTTTACAAACAGCGACACGGCGCCAGGAGGAGCAGGGATGAGGGACAAAAATGCGGCGTGTTTCGACTGGTGGGACAAAAAGTAGAGGAAAAAAAAAAACAACGGAACAGCGGGAGATACCGTGTTGTTACTGCGGGGAGCCCCGGAGCCCGGGGGAACAACGGCTATGTATTTTATAATTAACGAACACCACCGACACACGCCGGATTAGCAACAACCGACGTTCGGCTGGCAGAGTCCTGCTAGCTCGTCGTGTTCCTGTGCCTAGGAAAATGAGTCGTTGAAGGCACCGTCGTTATCTTAAAACAAAACATTTATGAAAAGTTACCGTACCCTGGTGTCCGCTGTCACGAGAGGGCCGATATTATAAACTTCTTTCGAATGACAACCAACTGCTATCCCCATAGAGAAAGCATTGGTGAGCAGTTGGTGGTCATCCGAAATAGGTCTATAGTTTCGGCCTTAAGGTTAATTCTACTACACGTTAAAATGAAAATAAGGTACCTGTACCGAATATGGCTCGCTTAAGGGCGCGGTCTACCGCAATTTTCATCATCATTATTATATTTTGTATTTGTACCACATATTTTTTTCTTATTTTAGACACAAAATGTGACTAAATTTGGCTCTTATGAAATTTTTTACCTCTCATAGTTTTCGCGTAATGACTTGTTAAAGTCATATTTTGCATGTTTCCGTTTTAACGACCACACTAAAACCAACTAATATACAAAACTGAAAAAAAAAAACACAGTGGATAAAGACATTGCAGGCTACAATGTCATGCTCATAAAATTAAAGAATAAAAATTATTTGAATTTTAAAAAACTGCTGAAACTAAAAATAAAAATTTTAAAAATTCAATATTTTTTTTGAAAAATACAAATAATTATTATTCTTTAATTTTATGAGCATGCCATTATAGCCTGCAATGTCTTTATCCACTGTGATTTTTTTCAATTTGGTATATCAGTTGGTTTTAGTGTGATCGTTAAAACGGAAACATGAAAAATATGACTAACAAGCCATTACGTGAAAACTATGAGAGATAAAAAATTTCATAAGAGTCAAATTTAGTCACATTTTGTGTCTAAAATAAGAAAAAAATATGTGGTACAAATAAAAAATAAAATAATGATGATGAAAATTGCGGTAGACCGCGCCCTTAAGGTTAAACAATCACGTGTGCCTAAGTCAATAATTATATTACTAATATAACACATGGATGATGCAATACAGATATTTATGGATGGTATATGTTCATACTGGAGATTAGTGTGTATTGATGCCACATAGATCTCGGCATTACCACACATTGCCGACTATTGGGCCATATTGAGAACTGGTCCATATTCGGTACAGGTACCTTACGTTATCTTATGGGACAGCTTGGCACAGGGAAAATGTATGCCATCTGTTTCGCTTCAATCGCTAATGTACCAGATAAATACGAAACTGTAGTAAAACGAAGTTTAAATAAACTTAGAAATGATAGAAGTCACTTAATTTAACATTAAAGTGAAAAGAAACCGATTTCTCATTTTGAATTATCAACCTTATGTAACTTGAAATTCGGGAAAGCTTTGTGATTGTTCAGTTTCGTGCACTACCGATGCCAGCGCTCAAACGGCAGAAATGTTCCACGTGACAAACTTATGACACTGATCTTTCTAACCTGTAGCAGAATTTACCGTTACGAGACAAATACTGCAGGATACAAAGCTTTATGCTAAAAGTTTGGTAAGAGGCTATTTCTGCGGCTTGTAGCAGTGGTATTGGTAAGGGTTGTAAACTGACCTATCACAGAGCTCCCGTGAATATTAAAGTCATCTTGACACTTTTCTTTCGTTACTGTTGAGAGAGTCTCTTGCACTGCGCCAATGCCGATTGTGGTGCGCTGTTCTGAACGTTTCTAATTCGTTTGTAAATAAATAAACCGTGTCACATTAAATGTCTGCAATTCATACAAGGTGCACGATGCTGCACTTACTTGGATAATGAGTTGGCTAAAAAAATTCTCGCGTTTTTTCCACCAAGTCTGACTACCGGTATTTTACTTCAGATAATTTGTTCACGTGTCTTTCCAATCATTTTGTGATGATAACATAAACATCAGTAACACACTCGTTTGTTGTAATATATTCAGTTATATATATATATATATATATATATATATAATATATAAAACTGAATATATTAATAATGGCTGAGGAAAGAATATTTTTATTTTTATTATTAGGAGGCATCGAAGATTTTGTTAGGAGTTATTTAGGAAACTTTACAATATTTAAATCAGGATCATCTGACGATAAATAAAAAAAGTAATTAGATTCTGCAACTAATGTGTGTGTCATGTGGAAGTTTTAATGGTGCCTATACCAATTTATGCAAGAAACAACCGAGAATTTCTCATCTCAAGAAAAATTGTTCTACCTATTGTTTCGTATTTTTCAAGAACATTTCTTTGCATTACTTTCGAAGACTGGCTACGTTTTTTTTCTCCTGCGAAACAGAAATCGGAGCCCGTATTTCATCGACAAATACATATAAAATGGAGATATCTGCTCAGCAGTGCCATCAGCCTAGTGACAGTAATGGCAGCTGTTTCATAAAAGATTCTACGGAAGCAATTTTTCACGAAGAAGTGTTACTTTTATTCTGCGAGGAATCGTGAGAGACCAGGATCGATACAACAATTCTTATTCAGGACATGAGGTACCCTTGTTGCGTAGAAGTGTCGTTAAGATCTCTTCATGACTGGCAATCCGAGACATTCTTTCTTCCGCGTTCCCTTTTATACTCGTGTTTTTGCCGAGAAAAAAAAAAGAACTAGTCAAGAATACATATTGCTCGTAGCATTTCTAAGTCATGCCTCGTGACCCTATAAAATTGAGTAAGGTTTGAATAAAATATACGAAGGATTTGAATGAAGTACACATTAAGAGACCTTAATTTATAAGTAAGTAAAAAAAGCAAACATCGATAAGAAAAAACAATAAAACTGATATTTACATTTTAAATTAAGAAGTTTGATACTGTGAGTTCAGAAGGAAAAGTGTGGTTTAGTTACTTAATTCACGTAGGTATATAACACTTAAAAGAATCGTAACCAATTTCAAATATTAAATACTATACTGTTCCAACACAATTTACCTTAAAGACTAAGTATTGTTGATTCAGGGAAGCAAATTCTAAATATAATGTTGGCTGTGAAACTACAGTCAGATTTAATTTGGAATATTTTCTTCGTCATTTAGCAATACATTTACAGACCCTTTTTTGCCCATTAATTTATAAAACTGAGATTCCGGCTCGTTTAAAACGCTGGAACGTTTTATTTCCTCTGAGATGACATCAATCGTGTTCAATTTTTTTGAATATGTTATACACAAAAGGGCGTCTCATTAATGAAAAGAAGTTTAATATGTCTGTTTAAAGTATGTCTTACATATTTTAGCAACTTTATGTTGGTTTGTTAAGAAAGGATTAAATAAAGCATTATCATAACTTATACGATACAAAAATCCTGTCTAACAATGTCTTAAGAAAACAAAGTTGCCTTTAAGTGTGACACCAGCGGCAATGCATTAAAATTTAGGATGCATAATTTATGATAAATTTTTGTCCTTAAGTGATGCACAATGTGACATTTCATGTGTTCTTATAATTGGAGTGTAGACATCGAAACCTTTAAATTTTATTAATTTATTGTGAAGTTTGGATGGATGTCGTTTACTGTATTCGTATCGCATATGTTTTAAAATCTTTCCATGAGATCATACTGCATGTTCATATCAAATTTAGAAATTTTATCCTTTCCTAAAACAAGAATGCTTAAAAATAACACGAATAACATTAACTTAGAAGTAACACTTTATTTAGATTATTTAATATTTGATTTTACTGTGCGTCGATATAGAAAGAAGTTGTAATTGGATAGTGTTTCATATTATCATAGTCTTGAAGCGTAATTTTGTATTCGCGAAAGGCGTCTATTGTGGTTCAATGCAGTACCAATTTTTATTTTCTGTAAATGAACACAGAGAAGAAAGAAATAAAGCCAGACTCTTCAAAGTATTCAATACCGTGATCAAACAATCTACAACGAAAGTTACGAAACTACGTCGACATTATCAAGGGAAAGAATTATTATAAGTATTACAATGACGTCACATAACATTCTGTAGACCAATACACTCTAAAAAAAATTGTAAAATTTACAAGGGTATGCTTTGTAAAAGTACAAAGAATATCCTTGTAAAAACATTAGTTCATGAAGTTACAAAGGTAAACTTTGTAATACTACAAAGTAATTCCTTGTACCTATACCGACAGTTCCTGCACAGTAAATTATTTTGTAAAATATGACAAGACACTTCTTCGTAGTTGTACAAACTTTTGTAAATGTTGAAAATATTCATTGTAAAATTATTAGTTTACAACGTTTAAAGGATTTTGTTTGCTGCAAAAAAAACTTAGAAAAAAATGTGTAGCCTACAAAAATCGTAAGTTCGTCGGAAATTACGTATGCAAAGATCACAACATATGCAAAGTATTTTCTCGAATATAGTGAATATTTATTTTGATTGCGTGCTTTAAAAGGAATAATTATTACTGAACTTAACATTGAATGCATACAAATAAATATAGTCTATCAATATGTAAGTCACGGTGGTCTAGGGGTAAGATACGATGATCCTAAACGTGGGGTTGATGGTTCGAAACTTAGCACATCGCAAGATTTTTGTATTATTTCAAAATGTTCTCTTGTTTACGTCCTTTGTTCAAAAGTTACTTGATAAATAAGTTCTGTGCATAATGAACATTTAAATTAATTTTTTTCCTTATTGAAAGTACAGCTACAAGGCTAGTCCTTGTAATTTTACAAACCTATACTTTGTATTTAATTACAAGGATAACCATTGTAGTTTTACAAGGAATTTCTTTGGCAACTGGGTTTCCAAGGCTTTTCTTTGTAAAAGTACAAAAATTTGTTTACACTGTTGTAACATAGCATTTTGTCCAATGTTACAGATGCGTATAAATTTCAATATATTTGTCAATGAACCTAGGTATTTACTATTCTATGACCATAGTTACCACGTGCCAGGAAGAATGTAAGTTTTAATTGTCTATGTATTGAATTTATAAGGTATTGTGGTTTTGAGACTTTAATGACTTCTACAGCTTTTATATCTATGCTAGGAATATTTTGTTTTGTATCACGGATTACAACCTGATCTGATCATATT
>PNEQ01066741.1:0-41685 GCA_003012365.1 Medauroidea extradentata | reverse complement strand
CAATAATAACTCAAATTTAAGTAGGCTTAACCTCAATCATTGTATCAATGCTAGTGAACATAATAATGCAATATTGTTACTTTTTGTGATGAGTAACTATGATATTTAAAATAATTACAAAACAAACTGCAGTCTTACCTAACTCATTTTCGATTACCATCGAGACAATTTTTGCTGCACGAGACATCATTTTACCACTACTTTTAAGTACAACTCACTGTGGACTAACAGGCCAATGTCATAACAACAAAAGGGCCAAAGTCAACTTTGGCCCTTTTTGAGAATATTATTATATGAGCTCGGAAGGACTGATGTCAATATTGGCCTTTCTTGCATGAAGTTGAGCAAATGACAACAAACTTGACATTGGCCCAAAGATTGTTTATAACACCATAGATTCTAGAGACAGATGTGTGCCACTTCAACATAAGAAAATAGGTAGTCATAGAATTTACCCAAGCACATTAACTGAAAAGTGCTATTTACTGACATTGGCCCTTTTAGCACCAAGCCACAGATATACTTGCAATAACAATTTATGTTGATATTTTGCAAATGTTTTTTAAATAATTACTGCAATAACAAAACTTCACCACATTTCGTTAGTTAAATGGATTCAATACCTAGTCAGTTTGCCAAATGTTTCCTCGGATTTCTGGTGAACATGCTTCAAACTATAAAAAAACATATTCAATCTAAAAATTATACCTGTCAACAAGCATACCTTACCTGCACAAATATAAAAGGATGGACATCAATATACATTGCAATTTGACATGGCATGCTTTATGGGAATGACCCAGAGCAACTTAATCCAACACTGATCTTCTGACTTCTTGGCCAGATACTTAAGAGGGTGGTGAGGTTGCAGGTGTACAGTGTGCAGTGATATGGACTTGTGATGTTGCCAAAATGACAAGGAAGTCCTGACAGCAAAATGAATTCCTAACAAAGTAAACAAATGACTTCACTGTAGAACCTGCTACTTAAAATTCTAAAATGAGTTTTACAAACACACTCTAATAAAGAAATGAATGAACAACACAGTGGTTTATAAAATTGAAACTTCGTGAACATTTACAAATATTATCTACAGAATTTTTATTACCATCTGATACTTCAATGGATTTTTTTTAATTTCCTTGTACTTCAACTACAGTAAATTATACATACAGAAATTGCTCTTTAAAAATAGTACTCAACACATAAATTTATATAGTTTTTAACATCTTGTTGAAGAATAAGATGCCAAGATAAAAATGATATAATTCTTTCGGTTAAGTTGCAAATCCATACCGGTACACTTCATCTCTAATTTAAGGTAACAATAATTGTGATTCCATGGAATGGTTGTCAAATTTCCATCAGTCAAGTAAGTCACAAATAAAAACTGCAATTAATAGCTTTGAATTAGCTGCCATTTAAAATTAATCCTAAAAACGTGTTTCACATTAGCTGAAAAGGTACACTTCTGCTAAAAACATATAAATCTATTTTATTGATGAAACTAATCAATTAACTTCATTACTTCTAATATGAAATAATTTTGTTCAGGTTCTTGGTGGCTCAGATAGAAATATTCTTTGTTTTAGAGCTAAAATAAAAATTGAAAATATTTTCTTTAGAAAAGATGGGTATTTATAACCATCAAACAATAATTCCATCAAATATGCCACTGTATTTCTGGCCCATGGACATTCAAGTCTGTTTCCGAGTTGTACACTTCTAGTTCTTCAGTGGACATTAAACAAACATTGAGGTTGCATATTAGTATTTATGTGAGCATCTACAGTGATTCAAGTGAAAAATTATAGCATGCAACAGGATTTACATTTCTACAGTAATCTATCAACCTTAATGTCATTGCTATAGCCAATGCCTGCAAGTATTTTGGTTATTGCCAAACTGTGCATGGCATCTGCTGTAAAATACCAAGAGTCACAATATCAGTTATTATTTAATCACTTGGTAATGGTTTTGTGACTTTCATAGCATGTAAAATGTATCAACAATCAAATATTGTGTTCTGTATTTCATTTAATTATGATAGATCAGGGTTTCGCTTACATTCGAGCAGAAACACTGTGAGTACAAGCTTTCTCCTTCTGCAATGACTATATACATATGACACACACATAGGTGTGGTATTTTGAAAATGATCTTAGGAACTGATGATACAAACATATAAGTGCATACACACACATATGAACATAAATGTAGGCACACAAAGTCACACATATGAACATAAATGTAGGCACACATACAGAAAGCTCTTGGTAATCAGAACGGTATGTCAATCTCGAATGTATGTTCATTAAGCTAGAAATGCCCGAGTTTGCTGCAAAATGTTAAATTCAAGAATCGTACCAGTTAATGTAGTTATGTTGCAAGCAGTGCAAAGGAAAGAGGTTATTAACCCCTTCCCTTACAAACTAAATTGCATTGTTTTAATCTAAAAACATAATATTTTTAGTTTTAATATCTACATATAAAGCCAATGTAAATGCATAGATATACAATAAAAATTGGGATAGTATATTTTCAACCAGGAAAGCAATCTTAAACCCGAGTTAACTTGAGACAATATTTTTTTTAAAACACTAGCCCGAGTTAACTCAGGATATTACGGGAAAGGATTAAAAACAGTGTAAAAAGGGTTAAAAAGGTTCCAGTAAATTTATTAATATGAAACAGCACTATCAAGCTCAGGTTAACAAAATTTAGGCTTTCTCTGCTGTAGATGCACGTACATGTCTTTGTGAAGCTGTGCATACACTGGGCCAAGCACATGGCAGTCCTCGCAGTTGTTGGTGATAGCCACTAGGAATGTTGGTGTCACCTAGTGACTTCTGCTCAGAACCATTAAAACAACAGAACAAATAAAATATACAAAATAGAATATAGCTTACATTAATATCACAGACATATGCACGTTCAAAAACTACGATACTTATATTTAGTATGTGTAATTATGATGGTGAAACAAAACACTGGAGAGGCTTCGTAGTCTTAAGGGTTGCCAGCCTGCAAGGTTGTTTATGTTGATAAGGTGGGAGCATGCTACCTATAAAAGAAACATGGCCATTGAAGGAATAAAAGTTAATATTGTACACTGCCAGATGAAACACGTCTGTCACTTTGCCTACCCTTCCTTTCCCCTTACCCCTCAGCTCAATATCACACTATATAACAGTGGTACACTCAAGTGGTTAGGAGGACAAGATGCAGGGGTCCCTCGCCACTTGCTGGCCTCATGTGTCAGGCATGGATCTTACATGCTATGGAGGCATGAAGTAAAACGCCCTACCCTCCAGAAGACCCAACCTGACAATGAACCTACACTCTCCTCAAATACTCAGGGTGTTGAGTAGCACCATCAATGCCAATGTGGAGGAAGGGGGATGCAGCTAGTATCTGTTACTGCCGTCCTGATCATTATTTGGATGTTGACTTGATGGAAGGTGTATCGTCTCCCCCATCCACTCACTGTTGGCTGGTTCATCAGCAAACATTTTCTCATTGCTCTGTGATCGCCTGCATGGTTTGTGATGGGGGAGAATTGATCCCTGCTATCGTGCTGTGGGGGTGGTCGTCTAGTATACATCTGCCACCTCTGTTGGAGTATTCTCTTCCGGTGGTTCCGCCATGATCACATTGAAGGTTGCATCACGTAGTGAGAAGTCTGGTCCTCATCCGTGCCATCCGCCTGGCAATGGTGGAATGAGGAGTGCTTCGTCTGGTTTCCTGGTAAGTAGTTCCCCTCCATTCTTCAAGTGAGACAACTGGTTGGTCATGTTGCACTTTGCAGGGATCAGATCAGCCATCTGTTCTGGCTGTGCGGCCTTTGTCTGTGATTGATCCCTTTTCCTTAATGTTACAGGGTGTGAATAGGCTGTCTGTTGTTTGTGCCTCAGTCTCATCAACTTCTCTGATCTGTGCTTCCCATGGGTCTTTCTCTATTGAGTTTTGTTCTCCTGCCCTGGACCCTTTATCCTTTTACAACACATAGCTGGCAACCACTACACATTATCACACTGCTACTGGCTTTAACCACTTCGGTTCTAATCCTCTGCACAAATTTCTGGCACCATTCGAGAATGGATGCTGGTGCACGTATACCTTGTCCCCTGATTGAAGTGGGCACAGCTCACAGTTATTTATCTGAGACGTTTTTACGTGGTATGTCTGCTGCTTAACATTTGCAATTTCAACCTTGACTATCAATACCCATGCCACCTCATCCTTCCTTTGTTTTGTCCCACTCAATGATTCTGGGTTCCTTTGGTCTTTGTAGCTGCCTGCCTAACACAATTATGCCCATGTTGTGCCTGTCACATCATTTGTATGTCTGTGTAAACAATACGGTGATTCTCTCATAAGTGTACCACAATGTTGATGGTCAACTCAGACTGTAAGCCCTAGTTGTTTCATCAGTTCTTAAGTCTGTCATTCTATAGGTTTGGTTCACTGGTGGCACACATTGGTGGTATAGGCGTAACGTTGAGCAGGGCACCCCATTCTTTCCACCTGCGCCCAATGAACTGTCAGCCATCATGCTTTATTTGTGTGAACAATGTTGGCAAGTGCATACACATTTCCATATGTCATGCGCAACGCCTGGTCAGTGGAAAAATTCACTGACGTGTCATTTTGATTGTTCGATCACTCGGTCTCCTGAAGGTTTGTGATCTCAAGCATCCTGGAACACGTGTTCCCTCGCTTCAAGTGGTATGTCAGATATCCCCTACGCCCAGTGCCCTGACTTGAATAATGTAATCCAAGACCCTAAAGTTTTCCTTTCTGCCTCTCATTAACTTTTTGCGCAGCTGAAGGGGAAATATTCTGTGCGATAACTATGTACAGGAATACATCTTGCCACCAAGACATCATTTGGTATTCCTTCAGAAAAGTAATTACCTGTAGCACCACTATGTTCATGGCTTGGCCGGTTGTATGTGATCTTTTCACTCCTTAGGGGTCACATTTCCAAAAATACTAAAATCACTTTTCAGGTATTCATCACTTTGAAGAATCTGTTGCTGTTGTGTGTGCATCAGCAGGAACATCTTCTATTAATTTTCAACTTTAGATGGCATTAGATGGTGGTCAGGCTACATGATAGTTCATCAGGATTTGACAACTATAGCATTAGAGCCCATTGCACCAGTTTCTTACAGCTTTCTTGCATGGAGGCATTGATGCATTTATTATCAGTACACAACATAAGCTGCTCTATCTCCTGTAATTGCACTGTGTCCATATTTCTGCTAAGCATTCACATTTGTTATTATGGTAAAGCTGTAGTGTGGGGTACAATTTGACACTTCCATAATCAATAATCAGTTTTGCATCAATTTTCGCAATCTGGTATGGCACTACAACTGTGTTGATCAGGCTCGTATCTGTCTTTAGATACAGCCTCTTGGAGGTATCTTTTATGGGGACACAAATTTCTGCGAAGTGTAGTACATAATGGTACAATTAATTCACTAAGCCTACAAACTTCCATAACTGTTTGTGTGTTCATAGTGGTTTTGCCTTCGCTATCTTCTTGAGATGTTCCAGGCGTGTACGGTTGTTCTCTTCACATACTAAGTAACCTAAGAAATCAACCTCCTGCTTGCCAATGTGTAATTTAGCTGGTGACACCACGAGCTGGTGAGGCACCATTGTGCTCAAGTACAAGGCTGATGTGTCTAATGTATTCCTCCCATGTTTGTCACTAGATGACGTCTAGGTATACAACAGCATAGTTGCCTACCTGGGTTTCTAGGACACGCACAATTATTTGATTAAAAGTATAGGCCATTCACAATAAAGTGAGCACTGCACAAAGTTTTCTTTAAGCTGTTCTGCAGTTATCTTTACTAAGCCTATTTTTAATATGAAAACTTCCATGTAACTAAAAACCAGTGTAAACATTTCAAAACTCTCAAAAGTTAACATATATTGGCCCAATAAAACATATTTTCAGGTAATTGCAAGTTCTGCTGAGTGCTCAATTCATAGTGAACAGCCTATAGATAGGCACATGTAAGACTAAGAGACATGACACTGAACTGTAATCTAGTGCCATCTGGAGATGTAAATGCTGTCTTTTCAATAAGTATTGAATCAGCATTTGCCAGTTACCCAAATTGAGGTCCAGCCTGGAGAAAATGTGAGCATCTTGAGTCCTGCTAAAGCATCAGGTTGTGCTGGTGGAGATTGAATCACCTCATTCAGCAGTCTGAAATCCATGCTATAAATAAGGCCTCAATCTTTCTTTGCCAAAAGGATAATGTGCAGTAAAGTCACTCACAGATGTTTCAATGACACCCCCATTAATATTTCAGCTAATTATTCCCGAAAGACATGTTTCTCCTCAAACCTGTGCAGACAGGGCCTGTGTATACAAGGATTGTCTGACACAGTCCTGATCACCGTATATGGGTCACTGCGATAGGACTGAAGGGTAACATAGAGCTTTCACATGGTAAATGTTGGTACTTTTCTCAGGGTCTAAGTCAGATGAATACAGTAGAACAGCTGTATTTTGTTCGCAGTGAATTTCTCCTCAACCACCTCTTCACAATGGTGCTTGCTGAAGAATTTTATGCAGCACTTGTCTAAGGCATGTTCTGTTGTGAAGCATGTGTGAAGCAATGAAGATAACTCTTGCAATGTTGCACTTGGCCTCTGGCAATATCCCCATTATGTCTGTGCCTGTCCCTTCAGCTGTGCGCTCAACCACTCTGGCCATTCTTCCTGCAGTATCTCATACTGCAATAGCCTATCAGCACATTTTTTTAACAACACTGTCAGATCGGTAACACACTCCCCTAAAATTCTGCTAGGAGTACAAACTGTGGTGGTGCATGAATAATAGGGTTCACGGCTCTACCGTCTGCAGCATGTTACTTTACGTTTTGCCTGTGCATGTGAACGAATGTGTCTTCCATGACACAATTTCATGTGTTGTGGCACACTGAAGGTGTCACATGGTTCTGCAGACTGAACACTTAGGGTGGGATTCATAGTCGTAACTTAAGCAACTTCTTGGTCAAGTCGTTCTCGTATGACATCACAAATGCCTATTCAATGTCATAAACATTTCTTAAGACCTTTCTTAAGCACATGGCCTCGACGAAGACAATCTTATTTTCTAGTAACTTGAGAGCAGATATTTCTGTTGCATAGTCACTGCTTGAGAAGGTCCGTGTTGCATAGACGTCGAGGTTCTTCTTAAGTCTGCAAACAAGACTGTCTTGGCCAAGTTCACTCGCGAGACGACTTGAGACGTCAAACAAAGTAAATATAGGTAGTTTTTGCTAATGGTGGAGTGTTATTCCACAGCTATTTGAATAGGTGATGCAACTTCAGTTGAGTAAAGTTATGAAAACAAATTGCAGCAAACGATATTGTGATTTTATGTTGATGTAATTAAGTGGGATTCATAGTCGTTACTTAAGCAACGTCTTGTTCAAGTCGCTCTCGTATGACGTCACAAATTCCTAGTCAGTACAAACAAGCTACCAATTTGTTTATTTGTAAAATACTTTGAAACATTCTACCGATAACCAAACTGGCAATCAAACACGAGGTTAGAAAGATATTCGTCTTTGCATTCAGCAATAATAGTCCATTAAGTCGCTAACCTAAAGTACCATAATATCAAAATAGTTATACCATTTCAAACATAAAGCTAAAAATGATTTCAGAATTTACTACTGCAAAAAATTTACAGTATAACTGATATTCATTTCGATGCTGCAACCATTACTAAAAAATATATGTTTAAATCGGTTACTCTTTGCTTATTTTCTATACTTTTATCTCCAGAGGCATGTAATACCGCGAACATGTTCCAGACATCTTAAAAATTAATCAAAAATAGAAAGCGACGAACGTGTAATGGAACTGCCAGTGAAACAAAGCAGAAAGTACGAAAGTTATTTCCAACTCGCAAGTAGTCGTGTATTATCGTGTGTCTTTGGCCACTTAAGCAATTACTTCGTCAAGCAGGAAGTAGCACATATCCAAGCTTGTCGACTTCATGAAGCTATCCTCTGGACACTGACTATGCAACTGGAGTTGGGAAAACGCTTTCTTAAGAAACAAGACCGTCTTGATGAAGTTCTTGCTTAAGTTGGGACTATGAATCCCGCCCATAGAGATGTTTTGCTCCACCCTGAACACTGACCTACTTACACTTGGTTTGATTTTCATCGGGCCTGATGAGCATTGTGTTGACATTATCTTGCTACTGTTCCACATTTGTGAATATTATACATGAGCACTCAACTGGCCCGAATATGTCATAACCAGTAGGGTATAGGCTACATGGCCAGATGCACCATTCACACTGTTCCACTATATTTGGCCATATTTTGTGCACTTAATTCGAGAACAATACTCACTGCAACGGATATTTGCAGAAAAGTTTGTGCTTGTCCACTCTGGTTTCCCTGCATGTGCAAAATAGATCCAAAATGGCTGCCAGCATGCTTATTGCGGCCAAATTGCGACTTTATTCATAATGGTAAGGTTTACACGTACTTTGAAATTCCACTTCAACACAATGCTTGGGCTAAAATATCAGTCAATCCTAGATGTTAAGGATGAAGTTAACAGGTGCACAACCTCACTAAATAGCAACTGGTTGGTAAGTTGATAGGATTAGTGAAATCTGTCATAAAGAATAACAAGAATATTAATAACAAACTTGGTGCTCTTCTCAAAGGAAACTAAATCATGACCAGGATTTGCACAAGACATTTGACCTTTCAAAAATAAATGAATGTTCAACTGAATTAAATACATCTGAGTCAATAGAAAATAAACCAAACAAATTAATAGTGATATGAATAAAAGGAAAGGTTTATAATTGAAATTATGGAACAGTGTGAAAAATGTGGGCATCGAAAAGGAGTCAGCCGTAGAACTGGAATTACGTGAAGCTGAACATTTTCAAGGTAATAGGAACTTAGATAAACATGTATATCTAAACCCAGATACTGTTAAATTGATTATGGAACTAGAAACCTCTGATGAGGATATAGAATTTCATGGTTTTGGAAAATGAAAAAGGACCCAGAAAATCATACTCTATGATTCTTAAAGAAAACATTGAAGAGTTGACAAATCAAGACAAAGTAGATGAGTAAAAATCCATTAACAGAAAAAAAAATTATTCTTGGAAATTGTGAAGGTATCAGCATGAGCCTAAACACTGTTGGGGAAAAAAATTACATTATTATTTTGTATCTTAGCTCGGAAGTTGGAAGCAGTGATGTAAATAACTTCACAGAAAAAATCCCAAGTATCTATAATGTAAGAGTGGAGAAGCTGATCTCCAAAGTAAATGTCAGTTACCTTATTAAAGTTGGTGTAGTAAATAACGACTTTGGTGTGGTCTATTCTCCTAACTTCCAGTCAAAGATACGTTTGTCAATAAATTTGTAAATATTAAGCGAGGTTTAAGCTTGACATCCAGTCATCAGAAAGGGTAGGACTAACAGCTATTTATTGTGTTGTTGATTTGATAACACCTACGAACTTCTATACAAAGAGTTAATAGAGTGAACAAGTAATAGGAAGTAATAAGTACTACAAACTTTGAAATAAACCTTATCATAACTTAAAAATTACATATAATAATATACAGTCTATCAAAAGTATGATTAATCAATCGGAAGTGTTTTGGCTAAAGAGACCTGTAATACCTTATGTATATGTGAACACTGGCTAGCAAATAAGGAAGGGGGGAAATGAGTTCAGCATAGTTGATGGTTATAATATAACGAATATGTTTCGTCATACAACTAATATACATGATGGTGTGGCGATTGTCACTCATCCAAATACTGATTTTACTATAATTTAAAGTAGCAAATTTTCTATTAAAAAGTTTTTGAAGTAACAGCTGTTATTTTTAATGAATTGAAAATTGTAATCATATTTGTCTACAGGATTCCTGATGGCAATGCTGATGTTTTCTTACTAATCATGATAAATTTTTGTCTTAAGTGAATTTAGTTAGTAAATTTTATATTGTACACTTTGGCAATATAAACATTTGTGTTAGATATGATACTATGAAAAGTGTACTCTTATCCTCTTTTCTTAGGCAGTTTAGAATTTACAATTCTATTTTCCAGGCTATCTATAATAATTGTTGTCTTAATGTTATTATGACTGAAATTAACTATGAAAAATATCAGAGTTAATCCTGAACTTTCAGACCAATGTACTGTGCGAATTAACATGTATCTTACAGTATCCTATCTTTAAAACCTTGGAAGTATTTACGGACACATTTTAGATCAGAAAATACTGATAACTAAGTCACAGTTAATTGTTGTTGGTTGGGATAATGTATTTGATTATGTAGACCATAATGATGGTAACAACATTTTAATGTCTTATTTTTATGAATTTTTGGCTTCGTTTGGGTTATGGTTTTCACATAATAGAATTTTCAGCCAAACTAAACATAAATATGTATCTAATTTTAAGTGGTTCACTCCCAAACTTCAAATAATGGAAAACAGACTGATAATTTACTATTGAATTTTCTAAGTCTAAACATACACATAATACAGTCTGCCCGCATTATCCGTGGTATTTCATTCAAGGAAATCTGTGGATGTACAAAAATTGTGTATATTCAAAACACTGTAATAACTTACATAAACTGCCATATGCCGTTTTAAAAATTCTTTTTGTCACCAATCTCTAAATACTGCTATATTTGTGCATGTACAGATCATGAATACATCCATTAAGTGCCCTATAACATTTAAATATTGTAAAAATTACAAGTCACATGAGCAGTTTCATACAACAGCAGAGGCACTGTGGTTCGCGGTGATTTGGCAACAGTGTGTGGTGAGCCAGGTGGTATACAACTGCTGACATCTCAACACAGCACAGCACGATGCGCTACGCTATCTCTACAACCTTCACTGCCAAGGACATGTGCTGGGCAGAGAGAGTGTGTTTCCACAAGCGTTAATATAATGACATTTAATAACTCACTATTTCTCGTGTGTAGTGCTTACTTTATTTTTAGCAACCAAATATATAAAATAACAATGGCACAAGCACAACTACAACTATATAAGCATGAATATTTTCCAACTTCTTGCAAATATTTTTTGGTAGTTTGACGTGCATATAAATTAGAGAAAAGAAAAGGACTATTGAGATAAGCAAAGAAAATTTTGACTGTAGTTAGAAATGTTAACAATTATTTTGAATATGGCATCACTGATTATTAAACTAAAGTAGGTTTGGCACAAATATTTTTCATTCATGTTAACAGAAAATTTTACACCATTGTAAACATGGATAATAACAAAGATTTAGTAGATTTCCTTTTAATAGGCGCCACTGATTACAAAATTAACTCAACATGCCGCAGTTCTTTTTTTTTCCATTTTCGGTGCAGTAAAACATTTAATCTTATTTATCATGTTTTATTTCGTAACGCACAAATGTTACATTTGTTTATTTTGTATCTTCAGCCTACTTCTGCAACAAACGTGTTGCCTTCTAGTAAATGTAGGTATTTTATTTTCTCACTCAGATTAAGAACTTTGCTATGTCCCTTTGTTTTAGCAAAATCACTATAGCCTCTCTTTTTAGGAGACATTACGCTGCAGCCCATGGAATCATGTATAACTGCACACAGTACATATACTTCAAGACCATGTCCTACGTGCTCGCGGTTTAAGTGGGCGGGTGGCAATCAGGTAAACAAGACAATGTAATTTAATACACGTCTTCTACATGGAAGTGTTTTGCAGGCAGTTGGCGTGAGAGGAAAGCTTGCGCTGCGGGAGATATAAAATTATTTTGTTTTTAGAAATGTACTGTGAGAGTGTGACAAGCAAGATGGATGTGATCGAATTAACTCCACCGTCCCGGCCGCCAGCCGTGCGCACAGTCAACACCGTATTGCTTTGTTGCTGCTCCCGACCGCATCATCCACATACCACCTCTTACTGCGCACACCTAGCAAACTGTGTAGCAAAACATATATTGTGGCTGACAACACAAGATTAGCTACTTTCGTACATGGTGATTGACCTGCTAGTAGTTAGTGCAGCAAACTGTGCGCAGCACATGGGAAAATACAAATTCTAAAGTATTTAATATTTTTTTTCATAAGTTTTTCTTTTAAGTTTTTTTCATTTTCCAACCACGGTTGGTGAAAACTGCAGATGCGAAGTCCATGGATTAGGCGGGCCAACTGTACTAGGAATGGCTATCTTCCCAATGCCAAGCTTATTGATTTATCTGTGAATAAATGCCAGGCTGCTTGGAAATACATTAAAGAAGGAATAGGACTACATAGTCCTCTTTTAAGCATATTGGATGTAACTATGTCTACTGACATTATTAATGACTATCTTTTCTCTGTATCTGATAGGATTAATGAGTGTTTCTGTTAAACTACTACTAATAAAAAGACAAGTCCTTGACACACATGATAACTTATCCATGTTAACTGTGCTATATTTCAGATGCATAGATCAAAGAGTATAGACATATCAATGGCTCAGTTCCAAAGAGAAACAATTCAAAAAATTGCATTTTTGATCTTGGCTCACAAACACATAGACTGAGGTACAAACTATTCAGTTGAAAAGAAAAACAATGTGTAAACACACATGTTTTAATAACATGACACTTTATTTTGATTTCCAGTGAAGAACTAGAGTTTGTATTTCTTGATTTTAAAGTGGGATAATTTCAGCAAAGGCAGACTATAAACATTTCAAACACCCTATCTAGTTGCCTATATACTTTTGCTTAAAATTAACACCAACCATGTATGTTAATTAACCGGTTTTTGGGCGAAACAGAAATCTTTCTGTATGCAATTGACTCAAAACTGGGAATTTTGTGTTGTTTCCCTTTTGAACTAGGCCATCGATTATGTCACACAGTTTATTGTTTGAAGTAATTAACATAACTTAATAGGGAAAATTTCTAGAAAAAGTTTTTAATATTTACCTTATTTCGCCGAACTATTTCGGCACTAAATGCAGCCAGGCAAAGCAATAGCTCCATGAACATTGTAATTTTCGAATTACTCAGCTTTAAAAATTCCATATTTTCAAACGCTGCCACAATGCATTCTTATTGCCTAACACATTTATGAAGTAGTTTTACTTGTTTTGGTTAGCCACTGCACGCCAGGCTCGATTGTGTATATTGAAATTTTTCAACGACCTAAAAAAGTAATCAAATTTAGCGAAACCGGTTACATAATAGTAAATTCGGGGAATTCACTCGTTGTTTGGGCATGCGTAGTTGTAGATTTGATAGGCAACAACAAAGATTTATTTCACTTATTTGATTTCAAAGGAGTGAAGACAGCAATGTATTAGTAGGCCCAGCTCTCGCACATTGAGACGTTTTAGTTATAGGTTTGAGTTTATGTAAATGTAATTTAAATTCTAGAGTGATAATAACTTACTACGAATTCAGTGTAATGTTTCAGATGAACAAAGTTCACATGAGTACAAAAAGTGAACCTATTGTGCTAATATTTGGAATGTGTTTAACCAAATCTGGCATCGACTATGATCGAACATTCTGGTTGCACGAGTCGGTAAAATAATGTGGCAGATAAATTATTTTAGTACAAGTACGTTTTTTCTCTCAGCTGCCATCTCGGGGCAAGTTTTGCAAGAACCCGCCCACCTCTCGAATTATCGCACAATCATGGGTGCCTTGAACTCGCCTACTGGCTAAATACGTTGCCGCAGCCAGTGGAAAAGCCAATACACTACAGCTGCAGAGATTTCATTGCAAAACCCAAGCTTTTGACTTCAATTTATAACTTAAAAGATATTATTTATTTTAAACTGACTGTGTCATGTTGTATAAAATACAGCATTACATACGTATACTGTATTTTTGTCGTTAATAGCAGTCTATCAGGTCTCTTCTTGAAGCATAAACCTTGCAGTCTGCTTTGATTTAACAGACAGAGTTAAAGTTAAAATTTTATTTCAAGTAAATTGCAATTTATTGCTGTGCAAACAAACTACTATCTACACATATACTCTTCGGAGTTCAAGACATACTCAATTTTACTACATAAAATACCTTATTTAACACAATTTCATGACTTGAACGTATATTGCTGTCGTTTGTGTGCTACGTACATTAAAATGTACAGTATCGTGATGTCACAGGGCCATCAACATGGCAGTTCACTTTTTGCCACGCGAAACAGATTGCTTATTTTATTTAAGCTTTTCTGGAGTTACACAGATGCAATGAAAGAAAGTATGGTACCGCTGTTCATTAAATTAAACACACTTTTAAATAAAAATATAATAAAAAATAGGAATTTTCCCTCTCGCTTCTACTTTTTGCAAATGTATGAATGCCTGTTTAGCTACTGGAATTTTTTCTAAAAATTTAAAAATAACTAAGGCTGTAGATATTTATGAAAAAAGTGGATAAAGATTTGGTTTCTATGGTAGTTCACCTATTTTACTTGTTCCTTTCTATGTAAAATTATTGAATGTATTGTAAAAATTCAACTGGCTTCTTATCAGCTCATATATTCTCTCCCACTCAATTTGGATTTAGGGAATGCAAAAGTACTGTTCAAACTGTTGGATCCATAGCAAATAGCATATTGTCATATTTTAATAAGAGTAACTGCTAGGCTCTGGTGACCCTTTGTGAGCTAAGTGATATCCCACAATATTTCAATTAACAAATTTTTTTAGTATGAAATTTGTTGTAACGTTTCAAAGTTTTTAATATCTTGCTTAAATGAGCACAAACAATTTGTTTATGTATATACCATACTCTATTTCTAAGAATACCACTTGATCTGTACCTTATGAATCCATTTCAGGACCACTCCTTTTTTCATTCATGATAAATGATTTGGATTGTGATGTTTTATACGCCAACAACAGTACTTTGGTAAAATAAAATATGACAGTGCAAAAGCTTCATATTTCAGCTTCTTAGTTATCTCCAAATCAAGAAAAAACTTTGTTTAATGCTAATGACTTTCGCTTAAATGAAACTAACACTTATATGATTTTCTAATCAAAAGAACCTAATTTAGAGATTAATTCTGTAAATATTCTTGGTATTAAGATTTACAGTAAATTATCTTTAGTATCCTCTATAATACTTGTTAAGTAGATTAAATGAGGCTCTATGTATGTTATAGTTAGTTAACTACAGACTTCTTATTTTGCTTTTTTCTGAAGTATAATAAGATATGGTATTTTACTTTGGAGGAATAATACAGAAAGTAGAAATATTTCAAACGAAGGCCATTAAAATTATCACATATAAAGAACACCAAGGATTCAATAACAACTGAGGATTCAATAAGTCAACTTCAAAAATGGCGGGGAAAATACTCCTTGAATATATTGATTGTTTCTCTAGTGCATAGTAATTTACTGTCTCTAAGCTTTTACGAGCAGCAGTTCGGAACCCTGGCAGTGTTGTCTTTATGAAGCTTACGAATTTATGATTTTTCGTGCTCTTTCCGAAAAGAATCACCATCTGTGTTAGAAGTGCAGCAAGCAAGTTCACTTCGTAAGTTTTGTATTGTGCAAGAAGTATTGATTTAGAATTTCATTTTGATTCATAACTCCAAAACAGGTTGCTTAGCAACATGACTACTGCAGTTCTGACCGACAATGTTTTGGAAACATTTAATGAGGCTATTGAATTGATTTGATACTGAATTTGAAAAATACGCTTTGAATATATTATGATCCAAAACTATATGTTTTATGTAAAAAGAGTTTTACATAAAATAAAATTTTTAAGTGGATCTACTGCAGATTCGGATCGAGGTACACCAAAGGTGGCTAAAGTTATTTTACCACAAATGTCTTGCCAATAAGTTCATTTATGACTTTACGTTATCATTAAAAACTTATGTTTGATTTAACTGCTCTAACAAAACCAAAATGTAGTCTGTAACTAAATTTCAGGTTAGAATGGCAAAGTGTTAAAATAGGACTATGTTGCCATGGAGGCAAGGGGATGTCCACCAGGGTATGTCTACTTTTGGGGTTGCCATTTTCGACCCTGCACAACAAACCTTCTGGGAAGACACCACAAGAATAAAATTGGTAGTCATTTCACATCTCAATGTTAAAGAAGAAAAAATTCTAGTGTTGTGAGCTGTAACCAGTTAAAAGGCTATTTTTTCAGTTACGAAGTAGGGCCTGTTGAGTAGTGTCCAACATTTGGTTATTAGACTAAACAAAATAACACTTTTTGTTAACGATCGTCCTGGTAACAAGTGGTACAGCGGTTTCATGAAGCGGCACCCTTAAATTGCAGTCCAAGCTTTGCAAAATTTTACAGCGAGCTGTTCTGCTATCATACAGGCCAAAACTGCTACATCATTCTAAGAGATCAACACGTACAATGAAAAAATTACTTAGAAGCTGTTTTTGAAGATCCAAGGTGTTTATTCAACACAGATGAGACTGCATTATTTTTTTATCTGAAAGGCTGTGAGGTAATTGCTGATAAAGGCTCAAGAGAAGTCTATCAAGGGTCAAAACAGACAAAAAAAGAGTGCCTCACTGTCTTCATCAATGCAAATGCTGCTGGAGAATTGTGCCCACCTCTCATATGTTTTAAATATGAGAGGTTCCCCAAACATTGTGCTCTTCATGCCTCCAAGTTGGGGGCTTGGATGACTAGGTGTTTTTTAGTACATCACAAATGTCTTTCATAAGTTGCTCATTGAAACTGAAGTGCGTCTTCCTATCATTCTTTACAGTGACAAGCACACTTCCCACGTAACCTTGCACACCAGTAGAATTTATCAAAAAATAGGGATTTTGTTGGTGGTGCTGCTGCCAAATGTGGTGGTGCTGCTGCCAAATGTGGTGGTGCTGCTGCCAATGTGATGCACATTCTGCAGCCCATGGACGTGGCAGATTTTAAACATTTAAAGAGTGGCTGTAAAAGGCTAGAATGATTCGTGAGTTCAACCAGTGATAGTGTAAGGTGATACACAATTTAAGAAGAAAGACTTTACCAAATTGCTTGAGGAAACACTTAAAAAAAGGTGTCACACCTGACGTTGTGAAAGTCTAGTACATAAATTGCAAGCTGTATCCATTGGACCCCTCTGCAGCTGACTTTAAAGATGCACTTTAAATTAGTGTGCCAGTGGTACCAACATCCCTCCAGAAGCAATCCCAGGTCCTTCTACATCTTCCACAACACCACCAGCAGCAACACAGCCAGCAGCAGCCAACACTGCCAACAGCAGCAACATTGCCAGTAGCAGCAACACTGCCAGCAGCAGCAACACTGCCAGCAGCAGCAACACTGCCAGCAGCAGCAACACTGCCAGCAGCAACACAGCTAGAAGCAGCAGCATCAACATAAAAAAAAGATACTGATTGTGCTGAACTGCTATATCAGAACGTTTCTACGCATGTTGAAGACACAAGACTTTGAGTCAGTTGAGAATAAATGGCATGATATGAGATATGAAAAGCTTTTTTTTTATTTTGGAACTCTGATACAACAGCACATCCAACACAACCTCGAACCACTCCATCTGAAATTAAAAAACCCACTCCAAGTGTGACGTGCACTGGCACGTAGCACTTACTTGGCCTCTTATCATACAGTAATTTCAATTTTTTTTTGTCTTAATATGTTTCTTTCCTGTTGTTTATAACAAATTAAGTAGGCCAACTTAACCAGGTATAAGGATGTATACGGCGGGATCCAACCTATCAATTGGGAATGCTAATAGAGAAAATAACAGTAAAAGTCTATTCAAAATTTAAAATTTAACTTTAAAGCAAGAGAAAAGTATTTCATTTTACGTGTCAATTTTATCGGATTTATATCGTGTTTGGACTCATTTTAAAGCTAATTTAATTTCAAGGAATTTTTCTATATAAACTTTTCTTATATTTTGCCTTGTTTGGATTTTTTTAAATTTCAAGTAGCCTCTCAGCTTGCTTCTCCTGGAATGGGATTTATGTAGCAGGCTAGTCGTAGTTTTCTTGCTTGGAAGCACGTACAGAGAAGTGCTGGCTTTTAAAATTTCAAATAAGCTCTGAGCTAGCCTGTGCTTTGGATGGATTTATCTGGCAGGCAGGTCATAGTTCACTCGCCTGGAGGCACGTACAGGGGCGTGCTGGAATGTGATGAGCTCTGCCGGGCGTTTCTCGATCGACGTGGGTGGTAGTGTCGCGCGCAAAACTCCGTGAAGGTGGTGATCCGCGACAGATTGATGACGCTGCACATCCCCATTTAACTAATGAATATTTAGCTGGTATTATGAAATAAAATGCTTTGTAAATTTATCAGTATCTATGTTACGTACAATTTTTAGGTTGTAAATGTCAGTCGACCAGTTTTTTGGGCAAGTTGGATCCTGATGTATCCCTCCACTGCTCGGCCGAGCAAGTCCGGGTGTTCGCCCAGCAAAGGTAGTCGTCGTACATCAAGGGCGAGTAGAAGAGCTGCAAGGTAAAGTAGTAGAAGAAGGAATCGGAAATAAACAACAGGTTAGTGTTTACCAGTGCGGGTAGGTAGCCATAGCCGGTCCAAATTGTGCATCATATCAGCAATTTTTTTTTTTCTGTTTTTATTATGTCTTAAATCGCTGAGTAAAATTAAAATTAGTAATGTAAACATTATTGTAATTGAGTACACGTTAAATTAACTATGATAGGCCCTTCAGTTTCGGGGGGAAGCTCCGAAACAAGGTTCTATATCTCAGTGTAGTAATTGTAGTGGGTTGGGGCACGTTGTGTCAGCGTGTCATGCGCCGAGAGTTCGGCGTAGTGAGCACCTGTGTTTCAGGTATGGTCGTCCTAGGCACTTTAGGTCTGCGTGTCAAAAAAACTAGGTTTTGCCGTTCGGGCGAGCGCGACGAAGGGTCGACAGCATAGAAATATCTCAGCGCGCCCTGACTGCTTGGTGCAGGTGGAGTGGTTTGGTGAACAGTGAGATGTGTTGGTTGATACTGGTGCGTCTCATTCTTTTGTCTGTGGCAGTTTGCTGTCTGTTTTGGTTGAGAGACTGCCGAGTTTGGAGGTTCATGTAGACGAGTCAGTCGGGTTGACGGCGTGCATCGCTAACAGCGGCATTGTTCGGTGCATGTGTCTTGTAAACTTGCACTTAAAGATTGTGAGTTTTTCCTGGACGTTTATATTTTGGGTGTTGGATAATTTAGTAGCTGATGTCATCTTAGGTCTGGATTTTTTGGGACAAGTGGGTGCCGTCGTGGATGTGAGTGCGCATCAGTTGCGTTTCATTTTTGCCCCGTCGGCTTTGTGTCCTTTGATTTCATGTGGGAGAACGGCCGATGCCCAGCTTGGCCGTGTCGCCATGGTTGACGCAACCAAGAAACAATCAGTGCGGGCACTGTTGTCAGAGTTTGATGATGTGATTACGCAGCGCATAGGTCATTGTGACGTAATGCCGTACAAATTTGAAGTGACTGATGACATTCCTGTTGTACGAGTTCCGCGTTATAGATATAGTCCTCCGAAGTTGGAGATTATGCGAGGTATCGTCGATAAGCTGATGTATCTCCATCTATGTCTGATTACACGTGCCCGGCTTTCCTCGTGGGAAAAGGAGAGGGTTGTGGCATCTGCCTTGTCACCGACATGACGGAAGTGAACAAAAAGATCTATTTGGACCCGTTTCCCGCCCCAACTGTCAATTCCGCCCTTCAGCATTTGGGTAAGGCTTCTGTATTTTCTATTATCAATCTTAATGCCAGCTTCCACCCGTGTTTACTTCATCTTGACTGTCGGCAGTACACATCGTTTTCTACCCCTTGGGCCCAGTACGAGTTCAATAGGATTTCAATAGGAGCATGCTCCGGCACCCAGGCCTTATCTCATGCCCTTGATCACATGCTATCTTATGTGAAATTTAAGTTAGTCAATAATTACATAGACGACATCATCGTTTACAGCAATTTCTTTGAGGAACACCTAGGGCATTTGCGTCAGGTTCTGGGATGCTTGAGGGGGGCAGGTCTCACTGTTAGCCTGTCCAAAGTCACTTGGGCTTCATCGTCGGTGAAATTTCTCAGTTATATTGTGCCTGATAGTCTTTTGGTCATGGTCCCTAGTCAAGTTAGTCCGACTTTTTAATTTCCGCGGCCTAAGTCAGTGAAGGAGGTGTCCAGATTTATTGGCCTAATGGGTTATTACGGCCGGTTTGTTCCACACTTTGCCGAATTAGCGGCGCCTATGAACTTGCTGAAAAGCAAGAATGTTACATTTGTCTGGGGAGAGGCTCAGGAGAAAAGCATTAAGGCAATGAAGGCAAGTTTGGTTTCTGTGCTTGCTTTGCATTTGGCAAATTTTGATCTTCGCTTTGTTTTGCAAGTCGATGCTTCTAGTGTCGCACTAGGAGCCTCCTTGGGACAGTGGAGTGATGGCGGGGTGGTACCGGTAGCCTTTGCCAGTAGCGCACTGTCCGAGGGAGAGCGAAAACTCAGCGCCTTTGAGAAGGAGGCTCTTGCGTGTGTGTGGGGCATCAGTAAATTTGATTCCTTCTTGAGTGCCGTCAAGTTCAATCTTTGGACGGACAATCAGGCAGTGTCCTGGCTGCTAAGCCATTCCAGCGATTTCAATAAGTTGGGTCTGTGGGCTTATCGGCTGTTGTACTATCGGTTTGTCGTGAAGCATGTCTCTTGAGAGAGTAACGTGGTAGCGTACGAGCTGTCGTGTATGTACTCCCCAGAGGATTATGATAGAGATCCCGATGAACTTACAGGATTGTGTTCCTCGTTCACCAAGCAGAATGTATTTTACTCCCGCTTGCAGCAGGCACAGGATGAGGATCCTGAGTGTAGGGACATTGCGTCGAAGGCAGCACAGGGAGATGCTCTTCCCTTTCGTGTGTTAGACGGATTCGTGCATCATGTGGGACATAGAGGGTGTTCGAGACATCTTGTCGTGCCGTCTATTTTTCGTAACGAGCTTTTGACCTATTATCACGCGTCACCCATTAGCGGTCATCTTGGTCGTGCTGGGACCCTCCGCAAGTTGAGTCATCTTTTCTATTGGCAGGGCATGTACAAGGATGTGCGCAAGTTCGTGCACAAGTGTAACCTATGTTTCCGGGTTAAAGCAGCCAAGAACTATCGGGTCGGAGTTTATTCTGCAGATCAGGTTGATAACAACTAGGAAACCTTGCACTGCGATGTGTTTGGCCCCTTAGTTCGTTCGTCCAGAGGTAATCTGTATATATTGACAGTCCTGGACGTGTATAGTGAGTTCATCGTGCTGATGACCCTTTGGAATGTGAAGAGTTCGACGATTGTGCGCTCTTTGTCGGAGCGGTTGTGGGTTTCTTTGGGTCTCTTGGTGAACCTGGTTACGGATAATGCTCCGTACTTCACCTCGGTGGGTTTCAAGGATATGTGCTTCAGGTGGTCCATCCACCACTATACATTCAGTCCTTATTTTCCTTGTGGGAATCAGGTTGAAAGGTTCAACCATAACCTGAAATCCACCTTGTCAGCTCTGTATCAAGCCAATCAGAAAGACTGGGATGTAGATCAGGAGTTGGTTAACCTTGGATTCAATTCGACCCCTCACGTTTCTTCCAAGTTTTCGCCTGCGCGTGTCCTTTGGAGGCGTGATATGTTACATCCCTTATTGAATGTTTGGGGCGTTCCTTCTCCCACCCTCCCTCTTTCTGATGCGGAACATAAGTTACTGTGTGCACGTGTTTTGAGAAACTTGTATGAGGCTCAAAAGTTGCCTTCAGGTCCGTGTTAATGCTCAGCAAGTCCCTTCAGGCTTTGAGGCAGGCCAGCTTGAGTTCTGTAAATCTTTTACCTTGCCTTCGAAGGCTCATGACCTCTGTAGTAAATCGCTGTTGCAATTCTCGGGTCTGTTTCGCATTTCTCGCCTCCTCGGCCCCAACACCATGTTGCTTGCGGACCATCTCTCCAGGTGTTCCGTCCAGAAGGCTCATTTGAGTCATCTCAAACACGCTCCTGATGAATCTGATTAGTTGTTTAAAGTGTTTGCAGGTGTCTACGTCCCAGGATTCCTTCAACTGCTTGATCTCAAGATCGTCCGAAGCTGGGACGAGGATCATCGTGTAGTGTTGCCTTTGTTGTGTGTTAGTGTAGTGTGTGCATGTGTATTTGTGGTTTTTGCGTTGTGTATAGGTGGAGTGGGATTGAGTTGTGTTCATAGTGATTTTTGTTTGTGTATGTTTCTTGGCCAGGTTCCGATTGTTCCCCTATCCCGAATTTGACGTTACTGATTACAAAGGCCTTACTTTGACTTGGGTATTAGGGCGCGCACTTAAGGGGGCGGTTCCTGCCAAATTTTTCATTATTTAAAAATTGTTGTATTTGCACGAGATAGTGTTTATTTTGTATACATAAATTATGTCTATGTTTTGCTTACTGGAATTTCTTGTAGCTTTCATAGTTTGTATAAAATGGCATTTCATAGTCAAAATTTGCACATTTCTGTTTTATGAATTTAATCAAAACCAACAAACTCAACAACATGAAATAATTCACACTGAAACACAATGTCATGGGCTGCATCAACACGTGTATAAAAACACAGAAGCTAAAATTTTTGTATTTTTAAAAAAAAATATTGAATTTGAAAAAAAGTTTTGTAAACATCAGTAATTTTTTTAAAATGCAAACATTTTAACATCTGTATTTTTATACGCGTGTTGCTATAGCCAATGCCATTGTTTTTCAGTGTGAATTATTTCATGTTGTTGAGTTTGTTGGTTTTGATTAAATTCATAAAACAGAAATGTGCAAATTTTGACTATGAAATGCCATTACATACAAACTATGAAAGTTACAAAAAAAATTCCAGTAAGCAAAACATAGACATCACATATGTCTACAAAATAAACACTATCTCGTGCAAATAAAACAATTTTTAAATAATGAAAAATTTGGCATGAACCGCCCCCTTAAGCGATATCACAAGGCTAAGCCGGCCAATATTTAATGTTGTATTCAATTATTATTATTGTGTCCTACATTATTAATGTGCTTGAGGGATTTGTAATCTTCAATATCATGATTATTTAATGTTTTAAGTAAGAATTTTGAATTCAATTACGTTATGTGCTGAAGTATATTTTAATTTGGTGTGTTTATTATGTTTAAATCTTATTGCATTGGCCATCTGTATGAGGTTAAAATTTCAAGGATATTTATTATATGTTTTAATATAATCAAGTTTGGATTTTTATATTATAAATTTAAGGTCTTGAGTGTTATCAGCTTACTGTTGTGAATTTGGTATAGTGATTTGGATGTTATTTTTAATGAGCTCCTTGATTTACAGAAAGTATTTTAGTGGACGAAGACATTTAATGTTGTTTATTTGTTTCATGGTCATCGTGTCCTGGAGGGTCGTCCCGCAGCCTTTAGCGCGCCATACAGGTTAATTACCATTTTCTGATGGAGAACTCCCTGGACCATCGACTCTGTCTCCGCCTTGTTCCCGATTGATGTATGAAGACCTGGACCCCACAGAAGGAAGAACCGAAAGCTCGCATGTTCCTGTGGGTGTTTCCCATTGATGTTGACAGGTTTCTTTGTTCCCCCCTTTCCTCCATATATGGAGGTTTAGGGGAGGGGGTTTTACTGATGCTGTGACCAGTACGCATCTTCTTTGACGAATGAACTGTCTGTGAGAACTTTGTGGCGAGTAAACTCAGTGTGAGGCAAACTTTCGAATCTCGCGCGTCTCGTCATCTGCGTTCGGGCGCCTTCGCGCCCGGTCGAAGACTGTCGTGCCTCCCTCCCACCCTTCTACCGTCTCCTAACCTTCCTCTAACCCCCCTACCTTGGCCGTGTGGTCAACTCCCCAGCTGGCTTGTGTTACTCTTCGTCCAGCCTTCGGAGCGTCAACATCACCGGCCTCCCGACAACTAGCCTTTGTTTCGGTGAGTGTTAAGTTTACGTTATTATTTCCTTTGCGCTCGCTTGTGCTGTGGATCCTTTCCCAGTACAGTAACTCGCATGTAGTTCACGTTTGATTATACAGCTGTTAGTTTGGTCTGTAATGAAGTGGTTGTCGAGAGGCTGAGGAGTGCATACTTGGATTGTTTGAACATTTATATTTTCATTGTGTTGAGTTGCTCACCTGTATCTTTCACTTTGTATATTGAATTTGTAATAATAATGCTGTTTTCAGACTTTAATTGTGCGTGCTTTCGCTTTGGTAGTTAGTTTGTGCACCCTCGCTCACGAACCCGTGTTCCCTTTCTACCTTGTAGCGGTACACATTTTTCTTAAGTAAAGTGCTGGTTTTTTTCCTTACACATTATCAAAGTAAAAAAATCCTTAATGAAGCTTCTCCAACTGTTTTATTAAGTTTAGAGACGTTCTTGAAATACTGCAAATCTTGCCAACTTTACATACACAGTACCACCAAATGGTGGAATACTTACTATCGAATCGTGGAATTATGGATTTTTGGCTATAAGGACATGGGTTATTTGCAGAGCCTAATTAAAAATCAATATCAAAAATACCACTTAAGTAATTTTATTTGTACACATTTGTAAACAATGAAAGTTGGGAAATTCGTACAGCAAATGAATTTCTCTGTATAAACCGTTATTATGCTGTCAAAATTTTTTTAATAAGATAATTTCATAACATATTGAATGGTATTCTCTCTTAATACAAGTTATTATGACCACTGTTAAATGGTTATTACAAAAGAAGGTATTATTATTGTTTGAACTGATCTTGTGTATCAAGACTAACGGACACAAATCTAGATTAAGTTTAATGCTAAACAATGAAACATTTTCTAAATGTCATCACTAGTTAAACACATGTATTCTGCCTCACAATTCAATAGTTCTGAATATTTGAAGGCAGTAATCATTATTTATGAACTGATTCACAAAGTTTATCCACTCACACTTTGTGTTATGTTTAGAACTAAAACACAATTCAGTCGCATTTGAAGCGTTGTAGAATGAAAACTGTTTTTCAAGCACAGCATTGCAAAAAGAAACATCACTCTGCATGCATAAGATGATAAAGTTAAGTACCACAAGTAGAAGCATTGGAAGTTTTTTTAGTACTGTAGAAAAGAGTATGAGACTCTTTGAACAATTTACTGAAAACTTTAGTGATTCCATTTACAGTTCTGCAATTATGAGGAATATCTTCCAAGGATGATAGGTTAGCTTTCAGCTTTTTCACATTGATGTTGTATTTTGCAAACAACTCCTCAAAATTGTCACTTGGATTCCAGTGTTATGGATTTGTGAGGAGAGTTTTTCCAGTTGACCATAAAGCTTGCATCCTTCTTGATCAAATATATCCTGTACATTAGACACAATGAGATCTAAATTGTCGAAAGACTTTCCTAAACATTTCTTGAGACTGTGTGAATGTATGTGACTTGAATATCCTACTGCTATTTTAAAAGTATTTTAATAGTGGGTGGCGAACTCATGATAAAACTGGAGGTATAGGTTATAGAAAGACACAGCAATCTCCATTTCTGCCCAAAGTGACACGAAAGCAACTTCACCACGTTTGTTGTAAAGTTTGGAGAGTCAATGAGACCACTTCTTTGGCACCCTTACTGTGAACATTAAACTCCATAATACTGTGCCAAGATCTTCACAAATGTCAAAAATGTCATGCATACCAATTAGCATGAAATAAACTGAATCCTTTTCCAACTGATTGTGCAAACCATTTCGTTCTGCTGAGATACTTATCTTGTGCTTGTCGTAACAGTTTATACAAAGTTTGGATTGTAAAAGTTCCTGCTAGAGCTCCAAAACTGAATAATATATATTTAAAGGTCCATTCATTGCTCTTACATGTACTGTTCTTCCTGTAGGTCAAAGTAATGTTGGCCCGACACCTTTTTCTTTTCTTCCCGAAGATCTTCAAGACAAGCTTTCCTTTAGGGTGAGGCATTGATGACTACACCATCATCATTTACCCATTGTAAGGCTTCTCTTGTTGCAGGAACCCATTTTGTAACATTCAACAAAGCCAACTGTAACAAGTGGTAAGGTGAGGTGAGAGGAATTTTACAGCCCCATTCAACAATGAGGTTTTGAGAACTGATGAGAGTGAAGTGAGGTGAAGGGACAACACAACAGCCATGCCCGAGCTGGGATTATAACTCAGGACTTCTCACACCGTAAACTGGCGCCTAACAGACTATGTTATGGAGGTCAGCTGTAGCGAGTGGGCAGCACAATGTACATAAATTGAAAAGGGTTGAATTTCTCATATTCTAGCTTGCACTCCCTTGAATTAGCTCTTATTGTTACAGCCATCCTTACACTGATCTCTCAGTAAATGAACTGGGATGTTTAGGTGCTGCAATTTATCCAGAATTTTTTTGAAAGTAGTAGTCTATTATGCAAAAAACAAACTACAAAAACGACACTTTTAGCACAAAATCATCCTTGTAGGTCAGTGGCTGATATCAGTGCCCACTCCATGCCCACCCTCCACACATAGACACTTGTTGAGGGCAATGCCCACGAGCACCCCCTCCCCCAGTGTCGACACTCATGGCGGAAATATTTATGTCTGAATACTATACTCCTTTGACTGGACTGATGAAAATTACACAAACATTAAAAAGTAACCCCTTTATAGCGACAGGGGTTACTGAAACATTTAAATACACACAAGCCTACACCTACAGATTGGCTCATTTACAAACATTCTGCAACATTTAGCTCTTCACTTCAGTCACTCCCTAAAACCTTATTCTACTCACCTGTTACCCTATTCTCTAAAAATGATTATTTAAACAAAATAAATATATTGCAATTACTATGAATAAAAATATCAGACTATGATAGACAAACATCTAAACGTTTAGATGGCTTTTATAATGTTACAGACAGTACCATTGGAAATGTTATTACACACTACAAATTCTGCTGTTACATTACCATGAGCAATAGCATCACCGGTGTTTCTGTAAGGTTTATAACATAATCCTAGCCCTATGTTCTGTTCCATACTCAGAAAAATTTTTAAACAACACTCACAAACCACAACTGTGTTATGAAATATGCCAAGCGTAAAAAAAACCAAAATATTTTGCACTGATAAAGATGCTGATGGAAAATCTGTTTAGCTGTAAAGTTTAGAATTTACATTATTATTGTTATTGAGGTGCCATGGTAATTCCTATGCTTGTGCTAGAAGGGAGACAATGAACGCTGATCTATTATGTTTGACATTTTCGTCGGGTGCCATTATTTCATAAATAAAGTTAAATATAATAATACTCATTAATTTGCACTGTAAACATATTTAAGAAATTCTGATTTGAAATTAGAACAAAAAATATCACTAAAAAGTAAAGTTGAGGAAGTATTTTTTTCTCAAATAGCTATCCAACAATTGCCAAGAAAATTAAACCACCAAAAGATATTAGAATTTGAACATTTTGAAAAATTACACATGTAGATATGTAAAAACTGTATAAGAGTACAATTCCTAGTGTGTCAGTATAGTTGTATGCATTGAAACATGCTGCAGTTTTAAAAAAATCTTAGTATATAATTACAGCAAATATGCTTTACCTTCTATACGTAACATGACGTAAAACTGCAGACCGAAAAAAACCAGCCAAAACTGTCTGTAAACGGGATTCAAAACACCAAAATGTTGGCCAAAATTTTTCTTGTAGAACTGGAACACGTTGGAGCAAAATTTTGCGAAAATTTCCTTTGGAGCAGGCAAGAATAGGTTGCTGTGAACAAAACATAGGAGTATATAGTCAACTAATAATAAGAAAAAATGCATGTTGAGAGTGTAAGTTAAAATTTACATTTCAAATTATAATAATATTAATTCCACTAGCCTAACAAACCACAGTAATCAAAGTAGGCCTACCTATTTTTCATTACATAAAAATGATTTTCTTTAACATTATATTCCTTATATGCTATACTGTGCTTGGAAATTACAAATAACTTAATTCACATAATTGACTACACTTACAAGCAAGATTGTAAAATAAAAACAATGATCACATAAAATGCTTCCAACTTCTATAGGGGTAGTAAATACATTTTAAGTAACAAATCACAAAACTTTTCTTTGTTTTCCCAGACGCAAATAAATATTTCCCTGAACAATATCAAAACAACTGTATTGTCTCAAGCTTAATTATAATATAACAGTACTCCTAAATAAAGTCTTAATTAATTTAATAAAAAAAAACATTTACATTTAGGTTTCAATTGCAACATAACCACAACTGACTGGCCATTTAAAGAGTACGCAAAGCATGGTACCCTTTACTTTTATAAAGGTGAAAGATAAAACTACTTAATTTTACAATCAGTAGCATTGGCATTGTGCATCCTTCTCTAAAGGTGACTGTGGAAGTACCTATATGACAGTAGAAGCAGATCACAACTCCAGAAGCATACAGATTAGATGTACATTCTCAACTTGCCTGTTCTAAAACACTATTTGAATAAAATCACCAAAATTTCAATGCTAATCCTATACACTATGGTGCTTCCGGTAAACTAATCACATTTCACACATGTGCTACAGTTGCGTTGAAAAAAAATAAATAAAAAAAACATAAAAATTATTTTTTTTTTTTCAATAGTAGGCTACGCTTAAACACAGCTTGTTAAAAACTGTTGCAAAGTTTCTTGTTTCAAAGTAAATTTAAATTATAAATCTCCTATGCTAGATGGAAACATACAGTTATAATATTCAGCACTCATCCTATATTAAAATAACTGAGAATAGCCATAACTGGCCCAGATATACTCTGTTTTGTATAACTTCTGTAAAATTTTACAGCAACTTATGGGCAACGACTGGTAATATTTTGGAATACGTGTCACAATGCATTAAAAAATATACTGTACAAATTGTAAGATGGATGTCTTAGGTCAATTTTAGAACTAAAAATGTCTTGTATTGTGACACATATTACAAAATATCAACAGATACTGCCCAAAAGTAGCTGTCAAATTTTACTGAAGTTAATATGAAATGCAGAATATAATTTTTCATTTGGAATACAATAAGTTAAAACAGTTTTCTCACAACTGGGTGATATTGTTTTCAACATTGTGTAAGTCTCATTGTATGTGCATGTTGCCTCAAAATATTTCTAAAAAGTATCACAGTTATGCCTACTCATCTATAGATACTGTACTTTGTAGTTACAACTGTTGGCAATTTATGAAAAACTCTCCTTTTACTCCCTTGCTTTTTATCTCGAAAAAATACCAAAAAATAAACCTATCTGAAATTGTAAAAAACATTTGTATTAGTTAACTAGCTTAAAAAAATACAGTCTAAAACGAATTATACAGCAATAACACTGAAATGAAAATAATAAATAGGTAGTAGGCCTAAATACAGTAAACTCCCGATTATCCATGTCAATAGATGCCACGTAACACACGGATAGTCAGGAAACATGAATAACCCAAAAATAGCACATTTGTTAACATAAAAGTGTAAAAAAAAATTATTTATTTATAATCAACTCAAATACCACAACGACTTAGGGTTTCGGCTGAGTGAGTGAGTGAGTGAGTGAGTGAGTGAGTGAGTGAGTGAGTGAGTGAGTGAATGAGTGAGTTAGTGAGTGAGTGAATGAATGATTGAGTGAGTGATTGAGTGAGTGAGAGATTGATTTTGGTGAGCACTTACTATGCTGGTGAGGGGTGACATGAAGTGAGTATGAATCAGCGCTGGAATGAACGGGCAGTGGAAAAAGGAGATTCTGGGAAATAACGCAGTTCAGCGGCATCGTCCAGCACGATTCCCACATGCGGAAATCCGGGGATCAACCCTGCCGGGAATCGAACCTGGATCACCTTGGTGTTACAGGACTGGTCATGAAATTTTGATTAAATTTGGAACATGCGAGTTGAGTGCAAAGTTGTGTCTGCTCTTTTTCTGCAGAGGTATCTTGGAGCTGGGTAGGTTTAATTTAACTGTTTCAGAAATGAGACACTGAGTGGTGCTACAAAAATATGATTTCAAGACCGTTACATGGTGACTACAGTTATTCTAAAATATTAAATTTGATGACAAAAATTGCATAAATAAAAAAAAAGTTATTTGATTCTAATTAGAATGGCTTTAAATTGATTATGAAGCATAATCTAAAAATTTGTAGAAATGAATTGTGCAACAGTGAACAATTCAATTATAAAACAAAATTTATACATAAAGGTCAGGAGGGCCAAAAAAGGGGGCGGCAGGGAAAAGGGCTCTGCCCTGGGTACAACTTTGCAAGGGATGAAGCTTTGTCGAAATATATTTGAATGCAGGATTAGTGAAGCTGAAAAAAATATGAAAATTGGATATAATATTCGGAAAATATTTAATCCAACGTTTGTAAAATTATCACGAATACAGTAATATCTTGGTTATGTAAAACAAACACAGTACAGCATATGATTGAGTTGGTTAGTGCTATAATATTTTGACAAGATGTAAAATGCCCAGATTATTTCTTATCATTGAGAGGTTTCTGAGAACATAGGTGT
Organism: Medauroidea extradentata; assembly: GCA_003012365.1. Classification (NCBI taxonomy): domain Eukaryota; kingdom Metazoa; phylum Arthropoda; class Insecta; order Phasmatodea; family Phasmatidae; genus Medauroidea; species Medauroidea extradentata. Next base: position 11,148 of record PNEQ01066741.1, on the reverse strand, counting down.
TAAGTACAGTAATTGGATGTGGTCTGCCTTGGACACACCACGTTCGCGGACGTAATGAAGGGTCTTGTCTGTACATCACATCTACAGTTAGATGTCCGTAGCTAAGCTTACATAATTTGCGCTAGAGTGTACTAAATTAAATTTGGCACTTAATTTTGCTGTGGAGTTGTGAAAATGTTTTCTCTGGTTTTTATATATATATATATATATATATATTTTTTTTTTTTTCTCTTTCTCTTTCTCTCTCTCTCTCTATATATATATATATATATATATATATATATATATATATATATATATATATAGTGTTTCTTAACTAGGGGGACAAACTTTGCATGTGTGTTCCTCTCGAAAAAAGAAGACGAAAACATGTTATGCACTATCTACCTAAATGTAATAAGAAGGGAGTTATGAGCCCCCAAATATCAAATTTGAAAACCGTATTTTCCCAAAACATCGGAAACTAATTGACATAACAATACAATATTTTCAGCATTGCTTAATGCTATTGAGATCTTCAAACCAGCAGCAAAGTCTGGTTGATACCTTCCTCCCTTTAGAAAATAGCGGGGGTGGCTAGCTACCCTCTAATTGCATACAACTTTGTCAACGTCAGGATATGTGAACAATTTAAGACAGTGTATTGTGTAATATGCCTGCAGATCATCACGGCACTGCTATGTGGCCTTCAGTCTTGGAGATTCAGTTGCTTATACGGGTTATTCCTATGGAAAGGAACAGTGGGAGCGAGGAGTTGTGACTGAACAATTAGGCTCTCTTGCTTACAATGTTCAGAGTACTGGGAGAACTTTAAAGTGGAAATTGAGAACTCACCAGTGCCTTTATTTTGGCCTTTAAAGTCCTCACCATGTTCTCTGCTTGGCCATTGACATAATAGTTTACCAACCCTAACCATGCTCTCAGCTGCTCCACACCTGTTGGAGCTGGGGGATCTACAACTACCCTAACTTTCTCAGTGCAAGTATGCAATCCAGCATGGTCAACATGTCCCAAAAACTGCACAGATTTCTGAAAAATCTTGCGCTTGCCTTTATTTAATTTAAACCCACATTCACCTAGATGTTATACGAGCAATGAGGAAAATTTCCCAAACCACGTGCGCAGACAGAAATTTAAGTCGGTGAGTGATCTGGGACATGAGATCTTGGGGAATTCAGATCGTGAGAATTTATGTCATTGGTCATGTACACAATTCCGCAATATGACATACACTGGGCATGTCAAACACACTTGGACTGCTCATCTTTTTCGTAAGTAGGGAGTATCACGCTGGCTGTGACATACTGTTCTGCCCCAACATTGTCAATATCTGCTCTATGCAGTTATATTTCTTGGATTTTTATGTTTTTTGGAAGCAAGAATGATAACAAGTAACAGACAGTGGTCCATAGACGCGCTATTGTAGACAAAAATTGGGTTAGTAGAACTATTAACAGCAAGCACCGAACAAACCTCAGAGGCACTATGCAACACAGTAAAGCACAGATTAACAAAATTCTTTTGGCAAATTATCTGGGCTACATGCTAGTCATTTGCTGACTCAATCAACAAAACATTTTTGTAACTTTAAGAGGATTTGTGAATTTGGCATCTAAATGATGTCAAATCGAAATGGTGCACAGTTAATCGCGTAAGTCAACTGAACTGCTTAAGTGTTTGTTTTCAGCTTGCTATGTTAGTACTTAATTGTTACATTTCCTGTGCACACAAGAATCAAACAACGTTGAGAAATACTGTAGTACCTTGTTAATCAGTTAATCAGCTTGGACCAGTGGCGTCTCCAAGCTCTTGGTGCCTTGTGGATGGAGGGGGCAAGACAGTGTCAGTATTAAGGACACATTACATATTAATCTTGGCCATACGTGTCGAAAAAATTTTATTTCAAGTTGCAAAATGTTGCCATCTGACTACACCACTGGCTCAATTACTCATCTCCACACATAATGGATTAACAGCTTATAATTGCCTGCCAGTCAATGTGCGATTCTTCAGAGTTACCAACCAGCTTCACTAAACATTTGTGGAGTTGACGTTTTTCAAACTGTAGCATCTCGTGCTACAATTTTTTTAAACACTGTGATGTGTTATACACATTTTTCTCAGTATGACTCATCATTGGGATGTTCAGTCATAGGTATTTCAGTGAAAATTACAGATATGTCAAAGAAAATACTTCATGTGACACAATGGAGTGCTCACCATGAAGCTGTAAAAACCACAATGAATAATGTCGATAAAATTTTATGGAGCTATCGAGCCACAAAGTGGCCCAGGATAAAATATTGACACATGAGTTTCAGCTCAGGTTTTGTTGCCTACCATGCAAGACAATTACGTTGAGGAGGAGGAGGAGGAGGAGGAGGAAAATGAGAAGTTGAAGGTGCCTTCAATGGAAGAAATAATTTCCATAACTGGAGTATGTATTAAAAACCTTGAAGGTAATATGGCACCTGGAAGAAAAACATATTATTTGCTAACTGATTTGATTGAACTGTTTTATCTTCTAGTGTCTAAAGAAACATCATAAAAAAGCAGCAATAAAATTATCCCAATGCTATACCTAAAGGTGACATAAAAATGATGATTTTTGGAAATAACACCTGTTATTTCAATATGATTTTGGACTGAAAGAATTTGAAACAATACCAGAAGTATATGCTTACATAAAACAGAAAAGTTTAAAAATACTTTCCCTAACAATTAAATTTATTTAAGGATTCTCTCATTTTAGCATTTAACAGTTGCTTAGTTGACAGGAGATTTTCAGTGTTACACAGAGAAAATAATTATAAGTCAACTCTTGTGGACAGTAAATTAAATTTTTAGTGTTAATATGCTGCTTGAATAAAGTTACACTAAAAGCAAACTTCCACGAAGTTGTAGACAAATTCGTTCAAGTTGTTCGCTGTTACATCAGCAGTTTCAAGCTCTGACAACACTGTTTTACTGTCTACAGTCCAGGTGGGTGTTCTTAACTTGACAGGCAATCCATGTATTGTTCGTGCACTTCTGGATACAGCTAGCCAAGCTAGCTTCATCTCAGAGAATTGTATGCAGAAGCTACGCTTAAGGCATTACAAGGCTCATCTACCTGTCAATGGCTTATCGAATACTGCTGTAGATGTTGCCAGAGCCTGTACTTCTATTGTTATTGTACCAGTTGGAAGTGCTGCCCCCCAATTCACTGTCAATGTTTTTGTCCTGCCTCGCATAACTAGCGACTTGCCCTGTGTACGGATATCGTCTGACGTCCGTCGTTCTGTATCAAACCTGAAGCTGGCAGATCCGTCACTTGACATTCCTGGCCCGATTGATCTTCTCATTGGTGCTGACCTTTTTCCACAGCTGGTTACTGGTGGCCAACTTAATGGACCACCTGTGGCTCTAGAGTCTGTGTTTGTTTGTATTCTGATTGGGAAGGTAGCCTCAGAATCTCGTTCAAATTCATTTTGTGTCTCTCTCTTCACTTCGTTTCCCTCATTGGAAAAAACCATGAGAAAGTTCTGGGAAGTTGAAGAGCTCCCAGTGTGTAAACATAGTTCACCTGATGCTGATCTGTGTGAGAAAAATATCACTGAAGGTCATACTCATGATGAAGATGGTCGCTATACTGTCCGTTTGCCATTTCGCACTTCGCATCCTGAGGTCGGATCCTCACGGTCCCAAGCCATAAATAGTTTATTCTCGCTTGAACGACACCTCCGTGGAAATCCACAAGTCCAAGGTACGTATGCTGATTTCATGACTGACTACCTCTTGTCTGGGCATATAGAAAGGGTTCCTACTGACCAGGTGCATTCCACTCCAGCTTACTATATTCCACATCACCCTGTCAAACCAGACAGTTCCACAACCAAACTGCGAGTAGTGTTTGATGCCACGGCCAAAAGCTCCAATGGGTTGTCGCTGAATGACAATTTGCTCACTGGTCCAAAGTTGCAGAAAGAGATTGTGGAGATATTGTCAAAGTTCCGTTTGCATACTCTTGTATTCACAGCTGACATCAAACAGATGTATCGACAAATCAATGTACACCCTAACCCCAGAGACTACCAGCGCATTGTATGGCGGTTTGGAGACAGGGAACAAGTTGCAGACTATCACCTAAAAACTGTTACCTATGGCGTATCGTCAGCTCCCTTCTTAGCACTTCGAACGTTGCAGCAGTTAGCCAGTGATGAATCATCATCGTTCCCTCTTGCATTGAAAGTCCTACAATCAGACATTTACATCGATGATGTTGTAACAGGGTCACAGTCGGTCAATTCAGCGTTGGCCTTCAGCGGGAATTGATATTGTGTCTTGATAAGGGTGGATTCAAATTGAGGAAGTTCATGAGTAATCACCCTGCTTTGCTCAAGTGGCTTCCTGCAGAGGACATTGAGATGCCACAACCATTTAGCCTGGACCCTGATAGTCGAGTTGTCATTAAGGTATTGGGATTGCAGTGGAATCCGATGTCTGATACTTTTGTCTACAAAACTCATAGTAACTGTACTCGTGTAACCAAACGAAATATACTGTCCACCATGGCTCGGATCTTTGATCCTCTTGGGTGGCTTAGTCCACTTCTGATGGTTGCCAAACATCTTCTGCAAATGTTGTGTTTGAAGACAATCGACTGGGATGCTGACCTTCCTGATGATCTTGCCGGTCGTTGGGAGTGAATTCAGTAACGAACTTCCTCTCCTGTCGTTCATTACAATTCCGAGATGTATTCAAGGTTCAAACGTTTGTACTTATGACATCCATGGGTTTTCAGACAGCTCGGAGGTTGGTTATGCTGCTGTTGTTTACCCACGCATCTGTAACCCTGACGGTTGTGTCAGCACTCAACTGCTAATTGCCAAGTCCAAGGTAGCACCACTTAAGGTGCAGTCTCTGCCCCGTTTGGAACTTTGTGGTGCCCTACTGTTGGCTCGCCTTCTCAATCTTGTCACAGAAACCTATAAGGATAGTTTTACTTCATCATCAATAGCTGCCTGGACAGACTCACAAAATTGTGCTGGCTTGGATAAACTCATCCCCTCATCTGTTGAAAACTTTTGTGGCCAACCGAGTGAGTGAGCTTCAGGACCTGACTGATCCTTCTTGGTGGCGGCATGTTCCCTCAGCAGAAAATCCCGCAGACTGTGCTTCCCGTGGTCGCTTGCCAGCACAGCTATTAGATCATCATCTGTGGTGGATAGGTCCTCCATGGCTGCGAGATCCTCCTCAGCAGAGGCCTCTGTGTTCACAAGTTCCTGTTGAATTAGATCTAGTGTTATTAGAGCAGAAATTTGTGACCATAGCCATATTCACCTTGTGCCAGTATCTTGACCACTTGATGAGTTGTTTCAGTCGGTTGACCAAGCTGTTGAGAGTTACTTGTTTCTTGTTTTGGTTTATGCATAATTGCAGCGCACCTCAACCTAACAATGCAAGTGGTGGACTCACCCCCCTCGAGTTGAATCAAGCTTTGAAATTTTGGTTCTGCAAGTTCATGTTCGCTCCTTCAAGGAGGACATCACTGCACTCAGGAAGAATCGCTGTACTAGTCCACATATTCGAAAATTAGTTCCGTTCCTTGATGAGTATGGCCTAATTAGGGTGGGTGGTAGACTCTCTGAAGCCTTGGTTCCGTTTGAACAAAAACATCCCTTCCTACTACCAAAGTCACATGTCTTGACTGATCTTATCATAGGTCATTATCATGAAAAAAATAACCATCCCGGCATACAAGCACTTAGAGGAATTCTCAGGGATCAATTTTAGATTTTGGCGGACTAGGATGCCATAACTCGTTGCTTATGTCATTGCTTACCCTGTCAAATAGCGTCCATCGTCCACTCAGCCTCTCATGGGTGACCTTCCTGCCATGAGAGTACAGCAAATTAAGCCATTCGCTAAGGCAGGGGTTGACTATGCCGGACCGTTCATGATCAAGGCTGCTCGTCTTCGCCGGGCTCCTGTCTTGAAGGCTTTTCTGTGTATATTCGTTTGTTGTGCCACTAAGGCTGTCCATGCTGAACTTGCTTCAGACTTGTCGACCGAAGTGTTCTTGGCAGCATACAAACGTTTTCTCGTTAGGCGAGGAAGATCATCTGACATTTACTCAGATTGTGGTACTAACTTTGTGGGTGCTCAGAACCATCTAAAGGAGCTCCAGCAGTTCCTATCCTCATCTGATCATCAGGAGGTTGTTGTTGACTCAATGTCCCAGTTGGGTGTTAGCTGGCACTTTAACCTCCCTTCAGCACCACACTTCGGAGGCCTATGGGAGGCTGGAGTCAAATTGTTTAAAACTCATCTGTGAAGGGTAATTGGGGAGCAAGTTCTGACTTATGACGAGTTGTACACAGTTTTCGTCCAGCTACCCTAAACTCAAGACCACTGTGCCCTTTAAGCAGCGATCCAAACGATCTCAACGCTCTTACACTTGTCCATTTTCTAACTTTGGAACCATTGGTAGCCTTGCATGAGCCAGACTTCATGGATGTGCCGCTCAATTGGCTGCAGCGATGGCAACTTATGGAGCGCCTTCAGCAGGACTTCTGGAGATGCTGGCATCGTGACTACCTCCACACGCAGCAGCAACGTGAGAAGTGGCAGAAATATTCACCTGGTCCAGCCCTTAATCAACTAGTATTATTGAAGGACGATAGGCTCCCACCCCTGCAGTGGCGTCTGGGACGTATTGTGGAACTTCACCCGGGAAAGGATGGTGTAGTGTGAGTGGCAACTGTGCGTACCACCAATGGCCAGCTGAAATGACCTGCGGTGAAGCTGTGCCCTTTGCCCGTTGCTTGTTGAAATTAGACGTTTCAAGGTGGGAGGAATGTTTGGACGAGTATATATGTAAATATCTTAAGTTTGTTTGTGAATTGTAAGACATTGAGTTTTGTGAAGTAAGTGTTTTTGGACCGCATCAAACATCTGAACTTCCTGCCCTGCCAATCTTAGCAGCTGCTGGCAAACCTGTGGATTGGTAGAGTTGGTGATCCTGTGCGAGGGCGGAAATCAGTCGTCGTTGGATCAACATGGTGGTGAGTCGTGTTGTTGGCTCGCTGCCAATCGTTTAAAATGTTGTGCATCGTTAATTGTTTTTGATACAGTTCATGTTTCTCACTCGTGTAACAACACACACTGTGACTAGTAAAACAACATGAAATTAGTAGCCTATAAATATTCACAGGTGTTGAGACATTTGCACGTTCGGTGATGTTTCGTTGTTTGTATAAAGTTAATGGTGAAGAACACAATAAATTCTTGTTTTATTCTTCCAGTGAAGAATGTGAGCCATGTCCACATACTACACATTGACACAGTGTGAGAAGTTCGGAGACTTTTACTCGAGTGGCGAGACTATGTTTTGTTGCATCAGTCATTGATGTACAGAACAAAGTTTGTATTTATTGAAAGTACTGCAAAAAATTGTAAAAACTGCAAAATGCTTAGACTTATTAGGACAGAGTTTCTTTTATGCAAATAAAGTTACATACTCACAGGAATGGAATTTTCGATGTTTTATACAAAACATACATTAATTCCTGTAATAAAGTTAAGGATTAGAATGACAATAGTTTAGAAATAAACACATAGAAACGGAATGTGTAGTCGTTGTAACATTACTGAAGTATTTTTGTCAGGCATCATTTTTTTTTTTTCATGAAAATCTCTTCCTCTCAAAAATATTCATGTCCTATTGTGTTTTTTTCTAGTAATTTCAAATTGTTATAGTCTTCAATTACTTTACTTAAGTGTTGTTAACTTCTTTGTGAAACAGAAATTATTACCACTAGTAAACAGTATATTGTAGCACAAAATTTGTAGCTTGCAATTGTAATTTATTGTTGAATAGGGCCCAGGTCTATATCAAAACCTATACTCTTACAAACTTTCATGCACTGCACAAGGGGCCTCAATCTACAGAGAGATGACTCAATTTACTGCTGCTTTACCATAATATTTGAAGAAAGCTATGGTTACTGTCACCATAAATGGGTACAAAGCTCAAGCTCTAATTGATATTGGAAGTTCAGCTAGTCTCCTTGACATAAAAGCTGTTCAAAAGTTTAAAATTCCTGCCCTACCTTGTCAAGGTGAATCTAAACTACGGCTTCTACCACAATTGCAGTCACCCATCAAGAGACAATGTATAATAAATCTAAAATTACAGGATTATGCATATGAAATGTTCTACTCAACATTTTGTCAGATCTTTGTGCTGATATTATTATAGATCATGAAACACTAAAACGTCATTCGAGTGTTCAAGTATATTTTGGTGGCAAGTACTCTTCTCTCAACATATGTCATGTTGCTGCAGCAAAAGTTGATCCTGTTAAACTCTTCAGCAACTTATCACCTGACTGTAAACCTATCTCGATCAAATCTAAATTTACATCTACATCTCAATGTAGGTTCGCCAACAACAACCGTGTCTAGTCAGCCCTTCGATAAAAAATGAGGAAAGAATAATTTTGAATAATGCTAGGCAAAGCAATTTTTCTATATGACACAGCAGTTTTTTCACTGTCGTCTCAAGTTTCAGAATTAAACAATAAAAATTCCTATGAAATTTATTTGATCAGTTTTAATGCAAACAGCCATCATTGCAGTCCGAAGAATAATACGTTAAATATTAACCCGGTATTCAGTAACACACTAAGTGAAATGGAGCAGTTGTAAAACACCTGTATTCATATTCACGAGGACTAAAGTGTGAACCCAGGTCAGGCTAATCTGATTAAATTTAGCTCCATTGTTTACCCAGATAACTCCATACAAATTCTGGGTGGTACAACAATGAAAGTAATGGATGATACCTTCCTTAGCTCTGTGGTGCTTGTCGCATGAGTGTTTCTATTTTATATTCCAAGTATCACATGTCACTCAACATATGCAGCCCGCACCCGACCCCAATCTCTCCGCTCCTTACTGTCCCAGAGATATTATCACTCACCAGAAGCTGCCCGAAACCAGTGTTTGTTTGTTTGTTTACAGCACCTAACAAGTGGAAGTGGGCTTCATCAGATGAAAGCAAACCAGCACCAGGGAACATGTTTTGAAGAATGTTTCCACAAGTAACTCTGCATGTTTCAAAATCTCTTTCACTTAATTCTTGGCAACATAGCATTTTGTATAGACGCATGTAAAGATCTCTGTGCAGAATTCTTCGGACACTCTGATCAGATAATCCCAGGGCAACCGCACGTTAAGTGCAGAATGCTTTAAAGATTGCTGGATTGACGTATGCACATGTGTCACATTTTTCGGCATTGATACGGTCCAAGGATGGCCTGGCGATTTTATTTTCAGTGCAGAACCAGCTGCATGAAAGTTTGACACATAAATGTAAATGCTTTCCCTATCTGGTACAGAATCACATCGGCCAAGTGTGAACCAAATGTAAAATATGCGCTAAGTAGTAATCACAGAACCACCATTACAAATAAACTACTACACAACAACCACACGATGCACACCAACACCATTATGCCTACTGCAAATGGTATATGGCATATCTACTTCTCTATCAATACCTCCTCGACTACTGTTTCCCTATCGCCACTCACACAGCACCCTCTCCAAATATAGGAGGTTTTTTGCCAGACCTTGTATTTCCACATTGGTATATTTCAAACTTGTTTTTAGTACCTGTATTTCAACAAAGAAAATTTTTTAGCAAAATCGTTTTAAGATCACTTCTAATGCTATCATTATAAATACATTTTTATTCTTAAACGTGAGCAAATATCGAAAAACTGCTGCACATTTTTGTTTAAAATTATTTTTATGTAGTACAATTTTTTCTACACAAAAATTTTTACAGATTCAGCTAATTAGTTCATAAACAAGAATTTCCTCAATTGCATAATTAGTTGAAACTATTGTATATTTTGTCTTTAAAAAAATAGTTAACATAGTATACGCAATTTTTAACAAAACTGTGGAACAATTTTTTGATATCTGCTCTCATTTAGGATTTAAAAATTAATTATCACAAAAGCAGTAGAAATGATGGATCATAGCCATAACATTTTTCTTAATTTCAGTGCCATTAACATATATGCTTTTTTTTCAACAAAATTAGATCTTGTCAACTGACACATTTTGCTGCTACCTTCCAGAACTGATGCAGGATTAGTGTTTACAACATCAGTGATGATGTAAGAATTAGGGTGGAACTAATTGAAGGACTAGAGGAGAGAGTAATGGGTGGTCGAGATGTGCATATTGGTGAATTGAGATGAAGGATAAGGGAAGTGAGACTGCCTACTTATGCTCGGTTTCAGTCGCCATACATAATTGTCTTATTTTCAACTTTCATAAAATTCTGAGAAGAAAAATTTGGAATCCGCAACCATACTACAAATTCTATTTTCTTTGTGCTTCAGCACAAGTACGGAAGGTAAACTTTCCATATCTATTCAGGCCACAATCAGTCATACAAATTAAGAATACAAAAAAATTTTGTAACTGATTGTGGCCTAAATACAAGTTAAAAATTCAACTACCATGCTTGTATTGTAGCGCAAGACATAGAATTTCCAGTATAATCACAATTTCCATTTTTTTATTTCCTGAATTTCATAAAAGTAAACAAATAAAAAAAATCCAAAATGGCAACTAAAACTGAGCCTTAACTAAGCATGACTAGAGAGGAAGATGGAATAATAGTGAGAAGATTCAGAGGGTATGGAGAATAAAGGCATGGGGGTAGGCAGTAGAGGCTGGAAGGCGTTAGCTCGAAGCAGCCCGCTCTTCCTTTCTGTGTTTTATACAGAGCTTAGCTTCTCTTCTATTTAGTAGTTTCTGTGGGAGCTGTGCTCCTTAATTTGCAGCATTAGTTCAAATGAGCATGTTAAATTTACACTCCTCAGTCCTCACACCTATCTCCAGCAACCAGCATGAGAATGTCAAACGGCGGCAACTCTCTTCCTTCTCCTGGGGCCTATTCCACGAAGGTACAAGTGTACAAGCTACAATTGTACAAGTACAAGTCGTGTTTAATACAAGTTACAAGTTACAGGCGTCCCACAGAGAAATGTTACAATTGTAGGAAATAAAGTACAAGTGTACAAGTTGGTAGTATTTGAGCTTGTTATTGTTTATGTTTGATAAACCTGAACATAGTGGGAATTT
>PNEQ01066740.1:0-11227 GCA_003012365.1 Medauroidea extradentata | reverse complement strand
CCTTGCTGCGCACACTCCACTCTACAGCGTGTCAGCAGGTGGTGTGCGGCGGGGTTGCCTAAGCTGAGTTTTCATTGCGCTCCCCTACGAAGACGGTACATTTCCGCCTACGGGTTTATAGTTAAAAAGTGCTTGTTTTGGCTCGTACTACCTGCCCTCAAGCGTTGTATCATGAATTAATATACACCCTGTATAACTTGCATACATATTACATTATACTAGCAAATAGCATGTGAAAATGGTCATTGTCGGCACTTCAATTTATAGTGCTTTATTTTGTGCTGAAGAAAAGTTGTAGGTGCTATACCAAGAAATCCTTCAATACAAAATGTTTCTGCCTGTTAAAATAAAATTTATATAGACAAAATGTATTATGACATTCAGGCAAATAGCTTGTAAACGAGAAGTTGCAGGTGCTGCAATTTATGTCGCTGGCGACTTTGATTTTGTGCTGTACCTGTCTACAGTGTTATACTCTGCACCTTACAATGACAGCACATACAAAGATATCTTTGAAAGAATAGTTTTTGCTAGGTTTATATTGACAGTTAACGAGGTGAAAGTGTTACACTTTGCCAATGAAATTGTAATAATTGGATACAACTGTTTTTTTGCTAGAAACATACAATTAAATACTTTTGTACCATTTATATTCTGAGTTAGGTCATTAAAATATGTGTTGTCTGAAAACCGTCCTTTTTCATAACTTTCTCTACCAGTAATAATAAATTTAACTACTACTTTAAGTACCCAAAAGTTATATAAATATTTTAAAATGTTGTTTAAAATATTTACACATGTGTGTATAAATAAGTGATACGTGGATCAGTAGTGATAGCTGGTGGTGCTTTTACCTTGCATACACTATGTGCATATTACGTGTGTAAGTATTGCATAAATATATATATATATATGTGTAACATATGTGTATACATACTGTAAATAAAATTACCTATAATCATAAATATACGCTCATATGTAAATATAATAGGAACCATGTAGATAATTAAAAATTCATTTCAATTCAGTACAGGTCTCTCAAACCTTCAAAATGTTGTTGCCTTTGTTTATTGTAGTAAGTAAATGCAAATATTATACGTTGTAGCTTCCTGCTACAATTCTTCACTGAGTTACTCTATACGTCCACTAAAATAGTAGTGGCATGCCGCTTGTATTTTTTTCGCAATGGCAGCATTCTGTATTTCCTTTTGGTGTTGTTTACAGCTTTACGACATACTGTTTGAGAAGTTGGGCCTAGCAGGGACAACCCAGATGTTTGTGAAGTTGCTGCTAAATGCTGATGTTTTTCGTTTAGAAATGCTGTCAAATCATCCAAAACTTGTGGATCTTCACAAGTGTACGACCAGCTAAGAAGCATTTTTAATGTATTACAAACATTCTTACGACTTGCTACGATGCGAGACGTTTCCGTGTTGGTTGGTTCCTCATTCTGTCTTTCGTTCAGTGGGCTACTGTGTATCTGTAGAGTTTCAGTGCCATGACCATTGTTGGTATTGCTCGTTGCTGTTGTAGGTGAAGTGCTTCCTAATTCTGTGACGGTACAATACTGGTGCTCAGAATCAAGTGTGATGTATGGATTGTTGATGTATACTGGGTTCAACTTGCAAAACCCCCAATCTGGCAAATATTCAAACACAGCACACATATGCTTGCAGGGAAATCTAAAAATCATGAAATCTGTACAACTGCAAGTGGCATCTTCATAATTGACAGTATAATATTTAGTTTTATCTGTATAAGGCTGAACACGAAAAATTCCACTGTCAATTTGTGTGATTGACTCTCTAGAAAAATCAGCTTGTGCAGCACTGATTCTTGATAAGACATGCTTCACAAAGTGTCGTGGCCTGTTGTTTAAATAAGATGGTACTTCACAGTTCAGTATTTTCACTGTAGAATTTTTTGTGCAGTACTTCCTGTAAGAATCTGGCAAATACTTGTCGATAACTACTTTTAGCATGCTAGTTAGAGATTTGTCTGAAGAATGACAAAGGTACGTATGTTTGAGTACCTTATTTTGGCTTTCAATTCCGTTGTTTGTATTTACAGCGGTGACAAAATCTTTTTTATTGAAAGCCTGTACCCACCTGTGGCATTCAGACAACCACTGTGAAGTAAAATAATTTAATGCCTTGATGTTTTTTGACATAACTTCACTTGTCTGCATTTCTTTCAAATTACATTCAAAAGATAGTTTGTCTTGTGAAGCTGCAATATTGCGCCACATTCGTAAAATCTCTTCGGCATCACTGGTATTCGCATTCCCACTTTTCTTAATCCACCGCAACCAGGCCTGTTCTCGATGAAAGGCACACAGGTACACTGTGCTTCCAGGGAAAGTGTTCTCTATTGCACCAATTTCTGCCTCACAATAGTCTGTCATCCAAAATTCTGGATTCCATTCTGGTAGCCACTGCTTGAATACACTAAGACCCTCAGCTATTAAATTTTTGCATTCTGATTGCACAACAAATGTGCCAACGACTGTATAGCCCACGTTTGTTTTTACAGCTATAAAGAATAGTGGCACTGCGTGCTTAGTTGTTTTATAAGTAGCATCAAGGAGGCATATTCTCCCATACCGCTGTAGAAGCTGTTGTTGCCATTTTGTTTGGTGACAGAATAGCAATGTTTGCACATCGCCCTCTGCCACACCCTCATACGGCCGGTAGAAAAAGAAATCATCTTTATTTTCAATCTTCCATTGCTTCAAGCTTTCCTCCAGAAAATCTTGATCTATTGTGTTGCTTTTTTGTGTAGATACTGAGCGGTACACATGAGAACGTATTTCCTTATCATCTGGAAAGAAAGCTCTGTTCAACCGACTTGGCATATCTTCTCCACTAAATTTTTTCTGTACGTGCTGATGAAGCAACATTCTCACATCACGAGTTGCTGTGATGCCTTCTGCAACAATTCTTTTGATTTCTGATACACATTCTGGATGAATCTTTTGGCTTAGCTGTGTAGAAGTTGCAGTATGGTTGTGACATTCAGGAGCATTCATTTTCACGTAAAAACGAAGGAAGCTGGTAGTTGGTCCCTTTTCTAGTGCTGCTTTTAGTTTCTTTTTCATCTGTAAACATAAGTCACAGACTGAAAATAATGTAACACATAAAATATAAATTTAGTATTGTGCAGGAGTAACAGCCATCTTTTCAAAGTAAAAATGAATTTGTAATTAATTGGTTACATTTTATTCTTTGGAAGTATATTTTATCTTTTTAAGGGAACTGAAATCGTTATGTAAATGTATATAAGTTACACTTAATATGTGTATACGTAATAGTTAATTGTGCTTATGTGTGTTAATTTTGCTGTAGTGTATTTTGACATTCGTGTACATATGTGTAAATTTTGATTTTATGTTTCCTGATAATGTAATATGCATGCCAGTTTACTGTATGTGTATGTTTGTAACATTGTGCCGTGTTCTGTAGCTCTATGGTTACCACCAGTGTTAAGAGCACCACAGAACAAATTAGTAAATAAACAATAAAAAACAATGAAAAATTGAAGAGAGGGTAAACAGTAGGCCTGTAATGCAGAAAAATAGTGAAAAGCATCTACATACATTAAAACACATATCAAACACCAATTTCAGTTGCCAATTACTGAAATATTGTACGTGAGGAGGGGAGTTGAACAATTTGGGTTGCTCTTAAAATGTTGGGTCTTTAAAGTTTTCAAAGTCAACAATATAGGAATGGAGCAGGACCAGGAATGCGTGATGAAGGGAACTGGATGCACCTGTTTATATAAGTTGACTAAAGTCTAGTATAAGTATAATTACTTAAAATTAATTGTAGCCAAGAAATTGTAATATAAATTTGAAAAATAAGATAATTTTCTCTTTTCCAAAAATACATAGATATTTCTTTCCTTATTGCAATTTATGAATTGAGTAATACTGTATCAGTAAAATGTTAAAAAATATTATTGCAGCAAGGAAAAAAATTTAAGAATGTAAGGTACTGGTACAATTGGGTGAATAAGAAAACTAGGGTTAGGAACAGAAATTTTAGCTGGATTTTAAGTACGCTATGTATTTAAACACTGTGTAAATATTTTATGTATAGGTATTGAAGTGAAAACAATGTACTAAAAGTTATTTTCTGTTACTATAAGTTTATTTAAAGGCAGGGTCACCTCAGTTTCCAGATATTGTTATTCTTATTTTAGACATACATTGTGATTAAATCTTTCTCTTAGGAAATTTTTGTATCTCATACTTTTTGAATAATGAGTCATAAACATCGAAATTTGCACTTAATTGTTTTATGTAAGCCACTAAAACCGACATACCAAACTGAAGAAATTCACAGTGTATAACAATGTTATAGGCTATGATTTGACATGTACAAAAAAAAAAAAAAAAAAAAAAAAAAAAGTATTTTTGTCTTTAAAAAAAATTGTTGAAATTTTTAAAATTTCATTTCAAAATTCAGCATTTTTTAATAAAAACAAAATTTTATGTATATATATATATATATATTTTTTTTTTTATATATATATATATAAAATCATAGGCTACAACATTCTTATACACTGTGAATTTTTTTGGTTTGATATGTCAGTTGGTTTTAGTGACATACTGTACATAAAACAGTAAAGTGCAAATTTTGATGTTCATGACTCATTACACAAAAACTATAACAGATACAAAAATGTCTTAAGAGGAAAATTTAATCACAATTTATGTCAAAAATAAGGGGAAAAATATCTGGTACTAATATAAAAATAGAAAAAGACGTTGAGAACTAAGATGAACCGTGCCCTTTAAGTAGAAAGTGTAAGCTAGGAATTTGATTTTAATACATTACTATTTACCCCTATGTTCTTCGTCACCCTTGTTGTACCGTACTTTTTTGTATTAATGTAGTCGATAAGACACTGTAATATTTCACACGTACAGTAGTGGAAAAGCATTCAGGCAACAAGTCACATTTTATGTCTCCAAAACAAGGTATTGTATTTTGAAGAAAAGAACTAACTAAAATTTTTGGGAGAAATGTAAATGTATCTGAAAACCCTATGATTCATTATCATCTTTGATTTTAGCAATGAAAATGTTTCTTGGTTTCACCAGGAATTAAATTTTGCTCATTAGAGACGAGCTGTCTAGACATGAACATCATAATCCCTTATTTTTATCATGACTGTATCATACTAGATGCCATTACGGGTACATGGATGTTCTTGAAAATGTAAATTTTTTGGTCCAACTTTGATTCCATCATTGCATCATTGGAAAATAGAGTTTATTTGTCATCCTTAGGAGTTGGTGAGAGCCTACAGCTCTCAATTAAAAATGGCAGCTACTTGGTGCGTGTGTTGCCGCCATCCGTGCGTGCACGTCCCATCGCACATCATCATCATTATAGTTTACTTTGCGTTAAAATGTTCTTAATTAAATACTCGTTTTTACTATCTCATTTTCCTTGAGAATGAAAAGTATTTTAATTAATCGTTTATCTCCAGTGAGTTTAGTTAGTAAAAAACTTCACTTATGATTTGTGAATACCACTGTTACAACACTAGTTACTGAATGACCAAACAGAAAATTTATCTTTTGATAACATAACACTGCCTACTTAATTTTGCATGGTATTTAACTTACATCAGCCTTCTTCTTTCTTGTATTTACACAGGAGAACTCAGGATACACCCTAATGCATTTGACAGTCATTGTAGCTGGACACCCGAGCTTTTTTGACTTGTTAATACAAAATATTTTCTTTTTTGCATTCGGATGATCTGGCTGAAATATGTAATTATAACAGTGTTTCTCTTGTAAGTGGTTCATCAAAATTTTATCATTTACAGAACAAGATATATATATATATATATATATATATATATATATATATATATATATATATATATATATATATATATATATATATACACACACACACACACACACACACACATACACACACACACATGCACGCACACACACTCACTCACACATGGTTCATAAGTAAACAAATGCATCATTATGTAGTATTTTAAAACAATGGCTCAATTGTTGCATTGCCTACATTTTGAGAACTTTCTTAGATTTTTAAATTTAAAAATAGCAATAAGATTTCCCCACCCTCCCTCCAAAATAAAAGTAGCTTTTTATTAGTAGTACTTTCAAGATATTGTGAGAAAAACACAAAATTTGTCTTGTGTCTTGATTATGCATAGTTTACCAATAGTTTATCCATCTAATTCAACCAGAACCTTTTATTTGGTTTTGGCCCCAGGGTTTGATCACACACACCAGCATCCTGGAAATTCAGTGTAATTTCTCCACATTAGATTCATAGTTGGCGTCGGCCAATTTTTGTCAGCTTTTAAGTAACGCCGGACTGACAATGGCGATTGTTATCCAAGTGGCCCTGCTAAGGCCAAATCCATTAACGTAACTTTAATTGTGTGAGCAATGCTTTGTATTATGTACAGCATGTAAGCTGAGTAATTTTGCGCTTATTTAATTAACAATATTCTATTGTTGACCACCTTTACACTGTTTATTATTACGTTTCACTTAAGGTGTCTAGGGAGCCTGAACACCCCTGCGCAGGTAAGGTGACTGTCAACATGATTAAGCACGAAGACAAGAAGTTGCCTCTGGTATTACTGCATAATTCGTCCTTCACACCATGTTACAAGTACCTGGATTAAAAGTACCCTGCTTGTTTGTGAATGCACTTAACTATGCATGGATCAAGACACAATAAGCTTATAACAATATATAAGACTGAAGGGAAGGGGGGAGTTTTGTAAGATGTTCATATTTACAATAGAGTAACACTTGTCCAGTTTTCACAAAATAATGTGATCCTGTTTTTCATATCACTAACCCGAAGATACTTTCATTGAAATATCATTACAAAGTTCATGAAGGGAACTTTAAATTTGACTCTTTAATCCTGGATATACTTAATAATGAACAATTATTAAATTGAAAACTCTTCTGTAAAGGTATCAGTAAATGTACTTTATAATTGTACTTTAAACTGAAGTACTGTATAGCCTACTGAGATTTATTTTGTATATATTTTTCTGCATGATTATCATCAATGTACTGAAATGCAATAACCTAAGAACGATTGCCCTAGTCAAATAAGTAATGTTCATCAAGGAAAGAGACCTATGTTGAATGTAAGTAGAATATTAACATATACCCTAAACAGAATTCGTTGTGTGAAAATTGTGTCTCGTTACCAGCTGAAAGTACATATTTTTATGTTCTGCTATATCATTAACATATTTTGGATAGCAGCGAAAACTTACCAGATCATCTGTCTCCTCTTTACAGTTAAAGTATTTTGGTCCCTGAGAGCATTGCATGTTTGTTACTTTAACTGTTGTGAAAGGCAATCCAAAAAAGTCAATTTTTGGAATTTGTGTGAATTTTCCAGATTCATAAGAGAAGCAAACATTGTGTTCTCCAATTTTATCATCTGTAATACATACAAAAAAATTAAACCCTAGCTGTGTTAAGAATAAATTGGCAGATTCTGTAAAGTATTGCATAGAAGCCTGTGGTGACAATGGCATTATTTAAAGTAATCATGTCATTTTCAGTACACATCCATCAACTGGGCGGCTGATTACGGAAAACTTAACATTTCACTGGTGATAAGAAGGGAAAATAGTAGTACAGAGGCTTATGTTAACCTATTTTTTTGCAGTTTTTTGTAGATCATGAAATAGTCAATCAGTTTCTGGATATTAAAAAATATGGCATTAGATGCACATGAAAATAAAACCCACAATATAATTTTTTATTACCTCCTACACTCAACTTCGTCGGAAACATGATCCAAAATTAATTCGTTAAAAATAGAGTCAGTAAAATGTGTAGCATAGTTGTTATCATGAATGATGATTGCTGGTCAGACAGCCTGAAGGCTGGTTAGAATTCCAGATGATTCTATACTGGTTCATCACTGACTTTTGCAGAGGGAACACAGAAGGACAAAAAACTCATCCTGACTCAGGAAGAAAAAAGTTTTGAACAAAAAACCCAGCTCTCAGTCTGGAACTGAACCCATGACCTCCAGACAAGTATTCCAAAAACCTGGCCACTGAACAATTTTGAATAGATTCAATCACATGCCTCTTCAGTCAATTAAATCATCTGTGTTTGAACAAATCTCTCGTAACATTTTCCTTCTACAATGGCAATGTAGGTTCAGTTCCTGGAATAGGTAAGTAGGCTCTCAAAGTAGGCATTGTGATTGATTGAACCAGGCAGTTGGTAGAACAAAGCTATTGGGAATCAGATTTCCTTGATCACCTGTTTCCGCTACCTTTAAATTTGGACTGCTACTCCATATCAACCTCCTATAGTCTCTCAGCGTGGAAAAGCTTGGCGTTAATGACTTGGACCCGTGCTGCTAAATTTTTTTACGATTATTTATTAAAATACAAATGGAAATAAATATTTTAAAATAGCTCTGTAATTTTGTTGCAAAGTTAATTCAGTACACTCTGATTTTATCCAGACAAAAACTCAATTACATTAGACTACATACTTAACCAATATGCAACAAAGTTACAAAGAATTTTTTTTATATTACCTTTTATCTGGGTGGGAAAAAATTAGTGGTCCCTACCCTAAGGGAGTTGGCATCCATGCAAGGTACACAGATGTGAACTCAGGATATTTTTATAGAAGGGGTTACAGAACTTTAAAGGGGAATGCATATATTCTTACGAATGTTTATTATATTGATGAATGCTAAGTGTAAAAAAATTACGTAAGTATAAAGCATTTAACATATTTAAACTTGTATATTTTGCTGTACAACAGGAAACAATATAGTATATACGGTACCTTAGGAAAGTACTCACTGCCCAAAAATAGTTTCCATATTCTTAGGGGTGTGCCACATACCACTTTATTTTTTAAAGAAAAACTTGGTTATTTTAAGACAGTAACTACCCCCTTTCTTACCATTATTTTCTAAACACTGAAATTTGAATCTCCCATCCCTCTCAATCCTTGCCTCACAAAACTTGGCCGTGTCGAAAACATTTTCTTACATACTGTAATAATGCAAACTTCCTGTAATTGTTACAATTATGTGAAATTTTAAATCTTATTTCTCTACAAATTAATATAAAATATGTTATACTAGTTACCTATTTCCCTCAAAAATTTTTTAACATGGCATGTTTACAGTCTGTATTCATGCTGGCTTACCATATGCATTGCTATCTCTAACAGAATAAGAAAATCCATATTTTTTCAGTGTATCTATAAAATTTGTGTATTCATTTTCTGAGTTCAAATAACCTGTGACCGTTTTGTTTGTCTCATCCTCTACACAATTATGCAAAACATTTCGTACATATCTAACGTCGGACATTGTGTCGGCAAATTTGTCGCCATTTCGCCCGATTTCTCGAGGAGCCTGTCGAGGAGTAGGGGAGATTTCCGAAGATTCCCGAACGTCACCGCCCAACCTTCGGGCGTGCAGAGAGTTCTGTGAAAAGAGCCTTCACCCCATGGACCTCCATGCCTCACCCACGACCAGGGTCATATAAGTTAGGTCTGGCAACTTCCTAATATTTTTGACTCGCTTACTGAAGCTCGCGGCGGCTTGCGAACTAACGGCGCTAGTAGTAGGTTGACCCAAAACAAATACGTTTTTTCCATAAGAATGCATGTAAACAATGTGCAGCGAGTGTTTTAAAGCGAAGTGTTGGGTGTTACAGTGTTTATATGACAATAATTCGCGTATGGTAAACAAACTACAGTTAAATTTATGCACTACCAAGATATTCGTTTCCGAAAACGTCAAATTAAAATAAAGTAGTACAACACTGCTAGCACACTTACATATACAATAATAATGATACCCTAATGATATTTATAATTAAAATAGTAAAAACTTTTCAAAGTTGAAAATTATATGCTTACAAATCTTATTCCAATGAATGCAACACTTGGCACAGAATGAGTGTACATTCATTTATATACACATTTATACATTTTACATACACACAATGAGACTATTTTATTTATTTTTTAATATTACAATTTTAGTGTAATATATTCTTGTATGTTATAAAAAGAGTGTTTAACTAGGAAATCAAACCAATTTGTTTCTGAAATTATGATAGTCATTTGTTGATTTTACTGCTTGAGGTAATTTGTTGAATAATCTTATTCCACAACTGTTAACGGATTTAACGGTTTTCATCTCGTTTGCCCTATGCATATGGAAATGTTTTATGCGTGTGTAACGGTGGCATTGGCCATAGGGCTATAGAACATGTCACACTGGTACTTATCTGTGTACACTAAAAAAGTGCTGGTAACACAGTCAATAAACTAAAATTATTACAGTAGAAAGATTAAATGATTAGAATACACATACAAGCACATAATAGACCCAAATTGTAAATATAAGCATTTGGGCAGAAATCAAAATTAACACCCAATATTTGCATATGAGATATATGAATATCTGTAATGCAGGTACACATGTATACACATACATTTAGGCCTATGCACCTCTTGCAAAAAGATACATACTAATATTTACATACATTTTTTGTTAACAGAGGAGGAAAAAAAACTGAAATACTCTTCCAGAGAATAAAAGGCATTAATAGTTAATATGGACTTGATTTTGTGCTTGAACCACTTACCGTTATCCCTGCACAAGTCTTTGTACTCCTGTGGTAGAGAGTTATATACTTTGATCGCAGTGTAATAGAAACCTTTTTGGTATAAAGAAAGGGAGGCTGAAGGCACATGCATATTATTTGTGCATCTAGTACTGTAGTGGTGAACTGTTGTGTTTGTTTGGAAAATATGTATGTTTTCAGAAACAAACGAAAGCATCTCATAAATATATTGGCCCGTAAGAGTTAATGGGCCGGTTTCACCAACATCCCCTAAACAAGCCCTCAGCTAAGGGACACTTAAGCTTAAGGGTCCCTTAATTCTGATACTTACGAAAATGGTGTTTCACCATTAAAATGTGTGTTTTTTTTGGTGACACTTAGCTGAGGGCCACTTATCCTAGACAGCAGTATTTATTCTCAAGTTGGCACTTTGAATTTGTTGTCACATGATCTGAAGAACCAATCAAAAGTATGCTTTCAACAAAAATATTATTTTATGTATTGTTTACTTGTTATGCTTTTCGTGAAGACTGCTGTTTTATGTATTTATGTCTGAAGGAAAGCAAAT
>PNEQ01066739.1:16720-28764 GCA_003012365.1 Medauroidea extradentata | reverse complement strand
CTACAAATTTTCATCTCTTAATATCAAATGGTTCCCGTCAAATTCAATAAAAACCATACTTGCAACCCCATCTTCACAGGGGTTTCCTGCCCTTAGGAGTGGTTTCCAGGCATTCGTTGCCAGA
Source organism: Medauroidea extradentata (assembly GCA_003012365.1). Taxonomy (NCBI): domain Eukaryota; kingdom Metazoa; phylum Arthropoda; class Insecta; order Phasmatodea; family Phasmatidae; genus Medauroidea; species Medauroidea extradentata. The sequence goes on along the minus strand of PNEQ01066739.1, from coordinate 28,640 downwards.
CATTTTCTAACTGTTATTTTGCAAGGAACATCCTGTCACAGTTTGTCGCAGAGCTGATGACTCACCCTGTATACATTATTTTGCATTGATGCTAAACTTAAGATTTGATCATGCATTTCAGAAGTGAAGAAGTACATTTCACACCAAATTTAGTTGAGAGTTACCTGTTTGGCAGTGGTACAGCCAAGATTATTATGTTGGTGGGAAAGGAAAACATGGCGGGAGGGGGGTATTTTACTTTCGAACAAAAGGAATAAAGCTGTCGCAGTACTGTAAAAATTGCAATTTATCATGCAGGATTTGTGGAACGTGATTAAACACCCAAATATTATTGTAGTGAACACTTAGGTTATTTCATGGTGTAAAAACAATTCGTCGAAACAGTTATCCGTCCATCATAGCATTATTATTATATTATTATTATTATTTTCTTTCCCAAGTTTTCCCCAGTGCCTTGGGGGGGCGGTTAACACCTAACCCCACCACCTTCATTGCACCACTGTGTTTGGAAACAACTCAAATGTTTTGATATGTAGGATAATGATGTGCATGCACCTTGTATTTTATTGGAATGTTATAAGGTGTTGTAAGTGCAAGATGGAACATTAGGGGGGCCCATATAATATTTTGTAAAATTTTCAAACCCATTTACAGCTCTTAAAGAAATGAGTTTGATTACTGAAGATAGGTCTTTGGATTTCTCCCAGTTCAAGCCCGTTAAATATATGTAATATTTTTAAGTGTCCAGGTAACAATGAATTATGTTAAAATATACTGCACTCAACATAAAAAAACATGATCACATGCAACAAAAAATTTTAAAATTTACTTGTTTGTAGAGTTTTTTTAGGAGTATGATGGGGGAGGGGGTTTCCTCAGTATTCTTACCTAAGTGACAGGCGACTGTTTTTTCCCACCTCTTTTCATTGATAATACATACATGCACAATTCTTGCAGGTATGTTAGTTGTTGCACTGGGTTTTTTCCCTCTAGCCGGGAAGTGCCACCCTGGTGTCTCTGCAGTCGCAGACTCTGTGGGTGCAAGGTATCGCCTCTTGAGAAATGGAGCTCCTAATATTGTCGTTCTCATTTGCCTCCCCCTGGAGGCGCATCACCTGTCGGACTTTCCTAGACGACCCACACCAGTGCCTACCTTAGAAATGTCAATGAGGAATTCGGATAGACTATTAGGATGCACATGGAGATGGATGATGCAGTAAAATACATATAACCCCACGCCTATAAGAGAGGGCTAACATTCTTCCTTTCAGGGTCATTGCGGTGACAGGTATCCAGCCACCCTGCACAGGCCCGCACCACACAAAGCAAGCGCAGGACCTGGGCCAACCACCACGCTCCCGGCAAGGCATGCCTCCACACCTCATCATAACCCAACAGCGTTCGACCAGGTCCTTTCAGAACTGGGCAAGCTTACCGCCTTTGTTCCCTCCTGACTGTGAGCCATCCCAGGGACCATGCCACACTAGTCTGGTATGGGACCTCGCCTGAACACCTTGCACTCAACTAGACGTGACTTCGTATCTCACCGTATCCCAGCAGAGTCAGAACGAATGGCGACGGGATGCAGGATAAGGGAATGGTATTCGGGACAGCTTTACTACAGCTTGTGGAATGATAAACACTGGTCCATACTACCTCATTTATTCCGGCAGACACAAGTACTCTCTCATTCGACCGCCATAACTGAATGCCTAACCCTTGACCCAGGATGGGCCCCTACTCCCAAAACTCTCAAGAGCTCCATATTGTTTTGCATAAAATCATCATTTTCAGTCCCCAGAAACTGTCCCCATCTACAGCGGTTCCCAGCTTTCAACTGTGCAACAGTACACTAGGACCTTCCTATTCCTAGTAGTAATCTGTAGCACTACCAACTAGCCACGCTTCCAAGCTGATCCTAGCTGCTGGTCCTGGAAGATGGTACTGCAACCTAGTGGTAGCGATAGAATCCTGCTTGCGCGGCTACGCAGCCACTTATGTACCGCTCTGGAAGGTGAAGTAGAGGATGAAGGGGTGAGCATCAGGCCACACCTGCCTGCATGTGCTGCTGTCTCCCTCCTCACCCCTCCTTCTGGGCTCACCAACCCAGGAGCAAAGGGGGGGAAGGACTACTGTCTAGGTGCACATGCACTTGGCCAGGGCTGTCTGTCTTCATCCCCCCCCCCTCCCAAGCACCCTACCCACATTTCAGTGCACTATCACACACATGTTTTAAATACTGTCATACCAGCGCACGAACGCAAATCAATCTGATCCTGGGCGGAGGGAGTTGCACAAACAAACTCGCATGTTGTGCCATACCAGGCCACACCACAGTTATTTTTGTCTGAAGGAACGTGTGCAAACAGTAAAATATTAAAATATTGAAATATCTTAGCAAGAAGATGTGCTGTCCTGCTATTTTTGTGTATATCTCCTTGCATGTATCAGAAAGTAAATACAGTACTACTGTATGTTTAACAAATGTGTGAAGGTATGTAGGTGTTCAAATTCTTGCAGTTAACGTAACTATGTATTGTACTTATTTCACAGTAATGCCGCAGCAGGATGGCACTTTTGTGTTCGAATTTGTAAATTTTTTTAATACCAGAATGGCAGGTTTTTTCTAGTTGAGGGAGCATTGTCCATCAACATCAATAATTTGGTAGTGTCAGGAAAATATTTACTCCTTAAAAATATGATTCTTTAATTAATGATTGATGGCTTGAAATACACTCACAAAAAGTTTGTTTCCTTTTTTCAATAATGTACGTATTTTATTATTTTTCAGGTTCTCATATCATCATTGTAGTGTACTGGTTTAGGTGCTTAACTTTTTTATTTTTTTATTCTTACATTCTTTCCTTTATAGAAGCTTGACAATCTAGAAGCAAAGCTTGACCACATTCTTTATGTTGAATTGTAATTGTTCACAAGGTGCATTCTGTAAGCTGAATTTTTTCCCTTTTCCCCCTCCTCCACCTCCTCCTCCTCCTAATCCTCCTCATCCTCCTCCTAATCCTCATCCTCCTCCTCATCATCCTCATCCTCCTCATCATCCTAATCCTCCTCCTCATCATCATCATCCTCCTCCTCCTCCTCCACACAGCTCCCACCAAGATGATCTCACCTCATGTCACGTCTCACCAGCGCTTAAGACCTAGATGTAAAGCGCTAACTAAAATCTCTTCATTTCACTCAACTGTCCTTTAATTACCCCCTTCCTTTCCCTTTTTCACACACTGGTTTTGTGTAGGGTTGTGACGATTCACAACCGTCTGGAAAATTCCAGAGAAAAAAGTTGCCAGAAATCTCTAGCCAAAAAAAAAAAAAATTTCCCTTGAAAAGTTAATGACAAATAATTAAATATTTACAAAATTTATTGTTAAGCTTATGAAGAGCAGAAATTCATTAGTATATATACATATTTTGTTTTTGCCATGCAACAGTTTATTTATATTAAAATGTAGTTCTTGGTACGCTGTAAACACACGATTCTACAGTAGTACATTAACCTAACCTTCATTAATGTCTGCAAATTAAGAAAAAAACTCAGTGAGGAACATTGATTTTCTTATACTAATACATGTGACATTATTTTGTCCGTAAGTTTTTATTAAATCTTAACTTACTATTAACAGGAACACGTAAGAACATACTGTAGATATAGGGCCCTGGTCACCCTAGAGGTCTTAAACTATGTAGTAGTTAAATACATTCGGCAGCCTTGTTTGATAGTGTTCAAAGCTAAATATGTTTGAGGTTACACGACTACACAGAATAAATTCAATTGACTCTCTAACCTCAACAAACTTGGAACCTGAAAGTACTGTATTTAATTATCACATCTACACTCAACATTCATGACTTGTCATATAGCATCTAACTGCATTGCTGCTGTGTGTGTAAAGTAGATATAAGTATTTTACACCTAAAAGTCGAGTGCAAAATGTCAGACCAAAAAGCAGCCATATTTGTCACACAGATTCTTACTCCAAGCAGCCAATAGGAGAGCAGCAGAGAATACATGTTGTTCGAAACTACTGTACACATGTTACCAGTCTACTTTGAACGAGAAGAGACTGTGATCTAAAATAGTTCGTAGCTCGTGTAACCGCTCCATAAAACTGAACATGTTTAAGTAAAGTATGGATCACGTACTAAATAGTATAACAATTTATTACCTGTTATGTTACGTACAGTTTAGGCTGCATACTTTCGTTACTATTTAGAAAGTGATATTTTTCCCAATTTTGTCCTGTTGCCAGAAGGAATTTCCAGACTTGAAGATTTGGTTTATGCACATCCTTAGTTTTTTGACAAAAGTATCACATTTTTCTCTCTCACTATTTTCATTGTTATTTATTAAGGCCAGCTGTTTGAATTGTTAACTGTTGCAGAGAATTGTGTAGTTGCTATATAGGTAATTATTGGGCACTGCATGAAAGTACTTGAGAGCAGGCGTATACCTATTTTAAGGCTACGGGTCCCTATTCATATTATTTCAGTTAGTTTTGTTTATTTTTAACCTGAAAGGGGGTAGATATCGCAAAACCGTTAACATAGAAATGTTTGAAATTGTTTGTACTATGTAGCCAAAATTTTTCAGAACATGCATTTTTATATTTTTTTTTTTTGTTAATTATCGACTTTTGTTAAATTTGATTATTAATTAGTCAAAGTTATAAAAACTTATGGTATGTTTTGAAAATAATTAGGCTCCACAGTGCAAATAATTTTCATAGTTTCTATGTAACTGTTTTGTGATATCTACTACCTTTAAGGATTTAAAAAATTGAACTCTCACAAACAGCATAAATAGGAACCCGAGGCCTTAAGGTATTAATATTTGGACTTTCCAAACAGACAGGCAGAATGTTACACTTGCCTGTCTGCAGTTGCGTAACTGCCAACTATTACGATTTTCCTGTACAATGTACGATTTTCAAGCTTTCCAATTTTTTCCCAGTTTGGTTAATTCATATTAAGAAATCTGGTACTGAAATCCCATCATTTTGGTACCGAACATGTACCTATGTAGATCTGACTTACAGTACCGTATTTAATAAAGAAAACTGCAATAAGGGAGTTTCGGGAACTAGCGTGCTTCATTTATAGCTGTTGTACTATATTATTCACTACAGAGTACCATATTATTCATACATCATACGAACATAACCCGAACTTTGCCGAACACACACCAGATCGATTATTTGTAGTTGTCTTCCTGCCTAAATGACTGTTGTGACTCGTGCAAACAAAAGTCACGAGACTGTTTTAATTTGAGGTGGCTTTCCAGTTTACCGTTTCCGTGTAGTGATTGCTCAAGAACAAACATCAAATCTTGTGAACTGAAAGAAACTATCGTTTAATTATTATTTTTCCAGCAATTATGAAGTGCATGTCGTAGTTGCGTAGTGTTTGTAAACATGGTTTTTGCCAAGCTTAAATGTATCATTTTATTATTGTGGCTGCGAATTTTTGTGTTGGTACTTGTATCGACGTCACATATTTGATAGTCGTAAAATGCAGGAATATTGCAACTTTCATATCTGGGAAATACAACTTTGCAGTTTTTACAATTACGTTTTTATATAGTTGCTAAACCTTGCGGATGTTAAAAACTTTTCAAAAATTTAAAGTACACCTATGTGGTATGTATTAATATTGTATAAGAGATTAAATACTCTCACATCCGCACATTCAACTATGTGCAATTTATTTCTCAAATCAACAGTATTTGCAGTGTCGGAGAGTTGTGGTTAGATGTACCAAGTGTGGTTAAATTTGCTAATTTGCACTCTGTAAGAATTTTTCATGCATTTATGGAACTGTGAAAGAGAACTTAAAATCTGTGTTACCAGAAATCGTAAAGTAGGCGCCTATCTATTGGTGTATTGAAGTTGGTAAAGTTTGTAAACTTGCAAAAACCAAAACAGCCTATACTAGGTTTGTTTAGATTTGTATGAATATTAAAATTATGAGCAGTATTTAGAATGGTACAACAAAGTAAGCCTACTGTAAAATATGTTCAGTAATTTCCCTGTTAAGTTGGCTTTCTTTATAATAGCCCCAGCGAGGCTATGTAATTTTAGCAAATAACACATGTGTATAGTAGTCAAAATTTTAGCTGATTTTATTAATTATTCATCATGTTCTAAATTTATTTTGCATACAACATTTTGACATGTTCACAGTGTAGTATTTTATTAAAATATTAGTCAAAAGTGTTTTAGTTCAATGATATTTACATATACACAATACGTGAAATGCAGCAACTCGTTTACACACTATTTTACTCATTTTGAAAATTGTACTATTTCTGAATCCTTGAGGTTAGCAGCTATGCAAATGTCTTCTGTCCGTCTTACTTAAAATTTAAATTTAAACTATTCCTATTTTAAATATTTCAGGAAATTAGGTATAATACATAAATTAAGGAGCATATAAACAAAAAAGAAAGACAAGGATATCAAGGTTAAAAAGTGTTCACACATTCATCTAGCATTTTGAATTTATTTTCCTTTGACTTATCACATTCTGTGCGGTGAACAACAGATGTGTGAATCAATTGGTGCAGTTGTAGATCATGTTTTGTTATTCCTTTGGCACTTCATAAAGTGACATGCATGAATTGGCTAGGTTTTCTCTATCACATCACCAAGTTCGTTCACCTCTGGTTAGCCAGGTTGTGGTAAATTTCATGCAAGCTATTATCTGGGGTCACTTTTTGGACAAAAGCAAACTTTGTTCGGACCACTTTGTAAACACCTCGAGTTGACATTTTTACTCTGTCCGGACTTGAGCCAGGTAATTTTTTGTAAAAACTTCTTGTTTGTTTATACTATTAATGTATGTTGGTTTGTTTCTTTTTTTCGTCCTCTGGAACATCTCAATATATAGTCCATGAAGGGAGTTCGAAATTTTACACTTAAAATTGAAAATACTTTATAATACAGTAGAACCCTGTTATAACGTTTCTGAAGGGACCAAAAAATAATTTCCTACTTTATAAATGGGAGAACATAATAAGAGAGTGATTTCCTGTTATAAAACAGTTTTGTTTATCAAATGAAGATAGTTTTATAATCAGGAAAATGTTACAATTGGGAGTATTACGAGAGGGTTCTACTGTAAACAGTTCTTAAATGGAAAACTCTCTGTAGGGATTTGAACAGATATGCTTTTAACTGAAAGGATTTAAACTGATGTATTGTACTTTATAGTGAGAAAATATAATAATTTTATGTGCAGTATATGTGAGTCCGGATAATTTAGAGCTCACTACTTAGGCATTTCCGAAATGCAGCGTGTGTAGGCAGACAGGCTATGTACTTTCAGTGATGTCCAGTAAATAGCACAAAAAAAGTTATGGGTAATATTTTGTGTATGTTTTTACCATAGTATTGAAATGATTTGATATTCTCAACTTGGCACTAACTAATCGAAAAGTTAGTGTACTGTTTGTAGTGACCCAAGTAATATTTTCACTGCTCGTGCTGTAAAACAGAGAATTTTGAGATCGAAATAACAGAAATGTGTTATTTTTATAGGTAGCAACTGGAAAAAAGTATGTACCTTTGTATTCTGTAAAACATTTTTATATTGAATTTGTGCAATTCTTTAAAATCAAAAGAAGTTGTATGAAGTTAACGTGTATGTATTTATTATACAGCTACAGAAATTATTATCCGCGTATTCATTTTGCGTAGTTAAATTGTTTTAATGAAATGGGAATTCCACAATAGCAAGTTTAGTTCTTCTAAAATTGTTTATTGTAACGTTTATCATTTTTCTTTACAAAAATCGCATATCACATTTTGTTACATAGTTATAATTCTTCTTTTATTGTCATATTGAAATAATATTACGAGTAGCTAAAAAATCTGGATAAATGTGTGTGTGTTGCATTACTGTGAAGCATTGTTCTTTGGAAAGTCTTGACATTGTTTTGATGCAAATTTGTATTGTGACAAATTAGTTTTCTGGTTCTGTACTTTAGGTTGAGCAATGCTGCTAGGGACGTAGGGAAAAACTTGGATGAAGGTTGTCTGCGTCATTCTTGTTGTCTTATAATCCTATTTTTAATTGTAACAATCTGGGAAGGTTGTTGATTATTTTCCTGATGTAAGGGCTAGTTATTATAGTATATTTGTATTTATTGTAAATTTTTGTGGTTATTAATTAACCCTAAGTGTTAAATGTTTGTGAAGACTCGTTCCTTTTTTTAAAATGTCGTTAAATTATAAAAATGAAAGTCACTGTGTGATTAAATGCATACAGTTTAATGTAGCAAAAATTACCGTCTGTACTTGTGTACATAAATTAATTTTACCTTGCAAGTGGCTACATGCAATTTAAAGTAAGTACCTATTGTATTTCATTTTGAACACTATATAGGTACACATATTTTGTAAATGTGACTCCTTTTTCTGTAGTTAAGTAAAATAGTCTGTGATTTACTTTGTGTGTGCTCTTGGTAGAAATAAAATTCTTATGTTTCTTTTAGTTAATTAAGCACTGTACTCATAGCTCATTCAGGCACTGTATTTTAAATTTACAAGTACTGTATAATTTTAATTTGTGAACCATTTTTTCATAAATGTATGTTGCTTATTATTTCTAATTTGTGTATTGATTGATGTATATCTTTATTGGTTGGTTTGATGTTATTTTGTACAAATAAAGCGTAGTTAAATGTGCTTGTATGTGTTTATTTTCTTTTGCACTTATATTTTGATATATGTTTGCTGTGTTTTAATTTATTAGTCATTTTCATCAAGGTATGGTAGTTTAAGGGTGCCGCCTTGTTAGAACACTGAGCACTGTACATAGTGTTGAGTGAAGCTGGTTATTTAAAGAACCGTTCCCCGTGCCAGTGTGGCATCTGCAAGAAGTGTTTTATAATATTGTCACTTGCCTGATAGTTAACAATTTCCATTTCTTACTGTTTTCTGGCAAACAGAAAATGGTTCAAGTGGCCACTTTTTGCATCAATTTCAGCCGTTAGATTTTTTACACAAAATCTTCAGAGTTATTTTCTTGCTTACATTTTACAGTACTTTAATCAAAAATTATGTATCCATATAGTCACTTCATAAATTAATGTTTTGGCAAAATCTTGACGGAAGAACTGGATGCCAATTAAGCATCCTGTGTATGGAAGTAATTGGGGAGAGAAGGTCTGACCACTTTTATATTTACTTAAAAGTAGTTTGTTGTAAAGCTGAGGAAAATAATTTTTCCTGATTTAAAAAAGAATATTTCAAACCGAACTTATTTTGTTAATGGACAGTGTTACTGTATTAGTCTTGAAGTTAATCTTTATACAAAATAATTTACTTCATTAAATTGAATTGGGTTTTTGATAGTGGAAAAATTTTTGCAGAAAACACTTTTCAATTAAAGTAATGCTGTGAGAATTATTTTTCATCTAGCTAGAATATATAACAGCAATATTTGTTCTTTCATCGTTAGTCATCCAGCTCGGAGATATCGTTACTATAGTTAGTAATTTAAATTAAAATGCCGAGATTTTACTTTTTATTACTGTTTAATTCTTGTATTGGATTTAAATTGTTTACTGGATATTATATATTTTGTATGTGTTTAATACTATTTTAGTATGTTGGCGGTTAGTTTCTTTTACACACATAATATCTCATGTCAAATATTAAGATACACTAGAACCCCGATTTTACGAATACTCACAGTTCCTCTCATCACTTTTGTAAAATCGATGGCGGCTTACATCCCTTCCCCCTTTTCCCAAACGTTACATTTTTAAATTGCATTTTTTCTGCAAAGTGCCTGTAGTCGTGCCCTAACTTCTGTAGCGTTTTGCAGGAAATTTATTAATGTAATAATATAAACATAAATTGATATCAGCAGCAAGACGTCACACTGTTGAGTAGTAGAATGTGGCCGACCCTTGTCCCCAAAAAATGAGTTAAACCGAGCTGCCGAGTGCCTTCTCACGAGCGAATAGCCCGATTTGCGTAGCGTTTAACGGAAAAGGTACGCATTCATTACTAGAACAATGCCCTTGTAAATTATTCACCAAAGTAAGGAGGAAAAAGCAGATGTTCTTATTCATTGCACAGTTTTATATGCGGTAACTAAACATCAAAACAATCCCTCGACGTTTGATGCTAACAAATTGTACACAAAGATATAGGTAAGTAGCATGCAGAGTGGACAGATAGCGCAACTTTATGAACGTTAACAAGATAGAGGATAGATACCATAGCATGTACCGACATTAAACGTTCCAAAAACGCCATTTTCTGGCGTTCTTACCTAAATTGTTGAGAATTACGTGTATAAGTGTTTGCAAATAATTGCTTTCACAACCAATATATTATATAAAAATAAATTAGGAGTTCCAGGATTATTTAATAAACAAACGTTTATTCATTTTCAAAGTTCAGCATACCCATAAGTGGAAACAAATGTTTCTACATGTGATAGATAAGTAGTGCTGTTATCGTGCTCACTTGTGAAATGGTCATTTTACGACATGCAGTAACGCATTGTTTAAGCAAATTATGCGCCAAGTTATTTGTTTTAAGCACGTATGCTGTTAACCCAATAAAGAAGTCATAATTTCACACTATTGTTTATAGGGTTCATGTAAAAACGTAAACACATTCAATGTGAGGCTAGAGAAATACAAAACGTTGAGAAACAGCATAGAAGGAGGCTGCAGTTAAATGATCATATGCGCTGGAGCTATGCGTCTGTAGTATGACCTCAGTATAGATCCTAATATGTTGTAGTTGGTGGAGACAGTAGACCGACCGGCTTGGCCTAGGCGCAGCAGCGCGGTTTTCAACTGTCACTGCCACATTTTGTAACGGATTTTCACTATTTTTGTTTTATTTTTAATATTGTGTCCTACCAAGTAAAAGCTGTGATTCCTTTCAATTATTTTTGTCATAGAATTTTATTTTTTTAGGGTTCCTGAGAATGTATTCGTAGAATCGCTACCTTCGGTAAATCCAGGGTTCATAAAGTCGGGGGTCTAGTGTATTTTGTATTTCTAAACACAATGCTAGTCCAAACATACTGAGTATTTAAAAAAAAAATTATTAAGATATGTAAAGATGCCAAATATCAAAAATTAGGTAGGAAGAAAGAAGAATGTTAAATTAAAATTCTGCAACAAGCAAAGCCAAAATACATTAAAATTGCAGATGCTTGTAGCATAGATACAGTATGTAAAAAAAATTGTTGGCAAAAATCGTAAGTACAGTAAGTCCTCTATTAACGGACATTTGTTTAACGGACATTTGTAATAACGGACATTTCATTTTGTTTCCTTTAAATCTAACAACGGACACAAAACTTGCTTTAACGGACATTTCCGAGTTGCTAATTTTTTAGGAAGTAGGAACCATATTTCCGAACAGCCTGTAGTACAGGCTGCGATGTGTAAAGACACACGACACGCTACAATCTTCCGTACATCTGGCAACAGTGCTTGCCCCTCTCTCTTCCTCAAGACCTACATACCATTCCGAGCAGGTGGCCTGAGGGATGTAACATGGGGTTGGGCGCGGGGGTATCAGTTGTCAACACGTGTGGTGCTACTGAAAACCGAGAATCTTTTTTTTTTTTTTCTTGAGAAGGAAACCCTAACTCCAAGCGGCTTTGTGACTGACTAGTTTCCCCTTAGTCGTGACTCTACATACGTACACAGTTTCAGACGGGAGTTACGCACGGTAGTTTTAAAGTTCATAGTTGTGTAATATAGTTTGTTTCAGCTGACAAGGAGCACGTGTCTGGCAGTGAAGATGACAGTCATTAATTTACCTTTTACGGCAGAAACTTGAATTTTATTATTATTTTATCGTAGCAGTTTGAATTTTTTTTGCATAAATGCATTTCTTAAGATTTAAAACTCCAGTGCTTCAGCATA
>PNEQ01066739.1:0-16620 GCA_003012365.1 Medauroidea extradentata | reverse complement strand
ATATAGTTGAGATTTAAATTGTCAAGTTCGTAAATGTTGCATATTATTTTGTAGGCTAGAGCAAAAATATGTTTTTGTAAAAGGCTTCTTTTTTTTCTAAATAAATTTGCCGAGCGTAACTTTAAGAAAATGAAACGATCGTGCCATGTGTCTTACAGTAATAGTCAGGTGTGGCGTGACTAATTGCTGATAAAAATGGTTATAAATGTTTTTAAATCCTTTCGTGTTGTCCGTCTACAAACGCAACGAAACGTAAAAATAAACATAGGTTGTAGCAGAAAATGTTTTTAATTTAAGTTAATATATGTAGTAGTACTAGTACTGAAGGCCTACTACACATTGAGAATAAAGTAAAGGCATCTCCGAAACGGTAAGAGATACGGGAAAATTTGTAGAGACAATTTTTCGTTCATTATTTTTTTGCGAAAAATTTTTGTCCCGTAAAAATTTTTCTTGCTGTGCACCATTTTTGAGATATTGGGCAAAGTGCGTGCATTTTTGCAATGTTATAGAACCTACATTTTTTTTTTTTTAATGTTGTTGCCTGCGAAAAATAAATCTGATTTAATTAACGGACGTTTTGTGTAACGGACATTTTCTGAGAACGTAACCCGTCCGTTAATCGAGGACTTACTGTATTCTTAAATTTGTGCCAACATCAATTAGTAGTACAATATTGTATTTAATGAGTAATAAACATTTAGTTTATTTACATTTAGGCATCACTTAAACAAGTATGTGTGTAATTGTTATAAAATTTTTGTTTATATTACATTGACATGCCTAGTCATGAAATATCTGTATTGAAGGTAGTTCTTGCACAAGTATCTTGACATCTTGGGATTAATACTCTGAAATTGCGTGAATAGTGTGTTGAAATTAGTGAGGGCTAGACCAATGAAACCATCCATTGCTGAAACTGTGCAGACATGCAGTAATTTAACACACCTTGATAGACTGTCACGGACCGGTATATTGCAAATACCTAGTGGAAGGAATTAATCCCTAACAACAGACAGCTCAGTGGCCAACCACAGATGCTTAATGACCGTGATAGCCCACATCTGGCTAGAATTGACCGTTGTAAACAGACAATCCACACTGGCTCGAACCACATTCACATTTAGTGCAGTAGGTATCATATACCAAATATACAGCAATTCAGTGCTGTACGCAATATTGAAAATGGAATACGGTACCAGAAACACAGAGTTGCTTTGTTAACACCACGACAGTGGGAACTGCGTCTCGTCAAGATTTGCGACATTGATTGGACTCTGAAGAAGTAGAGAAGTGGCATGGTCTGTCTAGATTCGAGCTGATAGTAGGTTTGTGTGTGGTACAGGCCTCTTGAATAGATGGATGTTGCTCGTCAACAAGGCATCATACAAGCCTGTGGCAGCTTTGTAACTGTGAGAGATGTGTTCTGGTATGGTTGTGTTTGCCGGTCCATCTAAATACTATAGAGTCGCCCTTTGAACTGGTTGGTGACCACTTGCGGCCCTGCTTAGAGTTCACTTTAACTCTTGATGATGGTCAATGGGATAGCCTTGCAGGATGGCGCAGTGTGCCATCTGGTATAAGTTGCCCTGAATTGGTTTGAAGAAAATTCTGTAGATTTTCGATGACTGTGGTAATTCTGTAGAATCTCAATGACTGTGGTGACCGTCATGTTCAACCAATATGAACCATAAAAAGTATAGTTGGAGAGATCCATTTGCCTAAATATAATTTTGTAGCTTACAAATTGCAGGCAACTATGGGTGGCTATCCAGAAAATGTGGATCAACATCTCTTCATGTAGATTTTATATGCTGCTACTAGTTACTGCATTTGAAGCCCCGTTTGAAACTACAGACCACTGTCTCATGACTTTTGGCATGTCTGTGTATTCACTTTGCTAAGGTAAAAGCATAAAAAAATTTCCATCTGCAATACTGGTAAAACACACTGGAATTGGGGGGAAAAAAAAAAAAAATCTGCATACCGTTCTAACAGTCTGGATTTCCAGGTTTGAGCAAGGAAGACTTGCCAAATATTAACACAATATGCTCATTTCCTATTCTTCCTCATTTTTCAGATAAAAATTTACTAAATTGATTTTTTCATTTATTTAATATATTTTTACATCTCTTTGACATTGAGTTCCTTTGTAACAGAATATGTACACAACTTTACACTAGACCAGTACCTGGGAGTGGAACCTTTTCAGCATTTGCATAGAGCTGGGACTTGAACCCAGGTACTCCTGATTGTAAGTGCAGAGTGTTATCGTTCAACCATCTCAGTTGGTGAGGAATATCAGAATGCTGTATTGTGAAATTAAGTCCATATAAATGTTATTTTTTGATTGTTTTCAGGTATTTGGCTGCAGTATTATTTTCATGCTTTATTTTCAATTAACTCACTTCAAATATTTTTGTAACGCAATGATTTTTTTGCAGAGTATAATTCTAGGTGTAGTTCCAAAGACAGCTGTAATAATGGAATATTAAAGTTTTCTGTCTCTAAGTAACGTTTCAATTTTAAAAATTTGTTGCTGAAAGGTGTAATGTTGTTAAGTGTAATTTCTCGCGGTGGTAAAATACTGTATTGCATTTTGGTTCAGTGTCCAGCTCAGCCAATCTGATTTCTGTGGTCAACTTCCTTCCTGTTCCTGACTTTCCCCGAGTCATTGGTTGTCTTGAATGAACTTTATTTTCATGAGATGTCAAGCTGTACATCCTAATAAGGTTAATTCTACTACAGGTTAGAAAGGAAATACGTTTTCTTATGGGAGAGCTTGGCACAGGGAAAATTTCTGCCACTAGTTTTGCTTCAGTCGCTAAGAGACCAGAAAAATACGAAACCGTAGTAAAATTAAATATAAATAAACTTTGAAATTATATTTTTAATTTAATTTTAAAGTGAAAAGAAACAAATTCGGCGTTTTAAATTACCAACTTAGTGTAACTTAAAATTCAGGAACGTTCTGTGATTGGTCAGTTTGGTGCACTGGCGATATCAGCGCTCAAGTGGCAGAAATTTTCCTTGTGTTAAACTTATAACATTGATCTTTCTAACCTGTAGTAGAATTAACCTTAATCCTACTTACAAACAATGCTCAGAATACTGATGCAAGACCATCATAAAGAAGGAAACAAGGGCAGCAGCAAATGAGTTTAAAAAAAAGTACAACTCGCAAGATGGATTGGTCACTTTGTTCATACCCAGCTCTCAAGATTTAATTTAATAGTGGTATATATTCTTTGGTACACTTTCCTAAGATGCTTGGTTGAGGCATACGTTGAATGTTTTTACAACAGTGAATCATATTGACACACAAATCTAATATTCATATGGTTGCCGAGCAGTGAATATAATTTCCTGAAAATATGTATTTTATAATGTATTGAATCTGCTTCAGTGTAGGATATAGTGTGAATCACTGCTTGAGTAGAAATTTGAGCCGCTTGATTTAGTGAGTTGTTTTGCATCTTTTCTACACAGTCACTGTACTTTGTTTTTGTTGTGTCTTGTTTCTTTAGCTTTTTTATTTTCAGTACGTTGTGTATGATCAGTGTGTGCTAGCTCTCTTGTGTTGTGTACAACGGGTGTCAGCAAGATTCATCAGCTCTGCAGTGTAGTAAGTACCAATCAGCCTTCCTTGTTTTTCTGTTTTTACTTTTTAGCTGCATGTGATTGTTTTTGTCAGTGTTTTGCATGTGCAGTAAGTTTGTGTGCCTTATGTCTGGTTGAACTTGCATTGTTTGGAGTGTAGCTTGTTGGAGCAAAAAATTAGGTAGGTTTACCAAGTTCCCATTCACAGGATGCACAGGACACACAGGATGCTCAGAAAATATCTTAAAAATTGGAACTGGTGATGGATTAAACCGAAAGAAACATTTATTGAATTGTCATTGAATGAGTATACGGAAATCCCTTGTTTAAATGGTGAAAGTTGCGCTTGGTAGATCAGGTAGTAACTTGTAGCAGAGGTGCAAAGCGTAGGTCCCCGTTGCAAGTTTTTTAAATTTTTAACTTATTGACGCCAGGTGCTACTGCCAGTAGTTATTGTCTGTCTTATGATGCTAACTACCAGCATTTAAATGTGGCATTTTCAGATTCACATTCAGGGACTGGGTTCCATCCATCACTCCTTACATATTTCAGAGCTTTCTGCATGCAGCAAGACACTTATAGACCCTGTGTGATTTACTAAACCATTTGTAGTGTGGAACTGAACTCCGCATAAAATACTTACCCATGATAATTAACAGCGTGCAATACCTATTCTCAAAGAACGACGACACTTGAATGTGTAACTAAAGCAGATGTTTGACACTAGTAACTGCCAAAACGAAAGATCTCTAATTTCAGTTAATGTATTGTTAAATGACAAAAGTACCAATGAAATTTAGTACCAATACCTTCTGCGTCACTGCGGAAACTTAATCCGTAGAACCAACACACAGGAAGCAAATGTGTTAATTTAAGACATTTAATGAACCTAGACAACTGTCAGTATGGCAAGTGACACACACACTCACTCACTCACTCACTCACTCACTCACTCACTCACTCAACTCAACTCAATTCACTTACTCTTCTATTGATGTATGGGTGGGGACACTTCATAACCTCACTTATTAATTGTGAGGAATTAATTTTTGCTGTGTACTCTTTGTATGGCAGTTTTTTTTTTTTTTTTTTTTTTTTTTTTTTTTTTTTTTTTTTTTTTTTTTTTTTTTTTTTTTTTTTTTTTTTTTTTTTTTTGTTATACAGCATAGTTTTTAAGCAATTTAAAAAAAAAAAATTATTTTATTCTAAAGAATGTACCATTGATTACAGAGTTGCTGTGACTCTCCAGTTGTGTCATGTTCAGAACCTTGTGATTTTTGAACGATTCTTGCAGTGGGTTCATATTATAAACATACCGTAACAGTTTTTTTGGACATACGCCATTGCTGGCGGGCACCCGCAACGGCGTATGTCCAAAACAACTGTTACGTTTACAGAACCTTGTTACTATATGACTAAAAACAATGAGTACAAATCTGCAACAGCATGCAATTATCCAACAGATAAAATTCTGGAATGCTCTTAGCAGGGAAATGTCTGCTTCAGTTTTAATGTATATAAACAAACAAAAAATCTGAGTTAGCCAACATGATCAGCTTGCTATTTGTCTACCAAAAACCAGGATGTTAGTTGGTGTGCCAAATTTTGGTACCAGCTCTGGCTTTATTAAATATTAGTCTGTTTTTTAATTGCAGTTTATTGCTGATAATTGAGAACATAAATTTTGCAAAGATCTCTTCACATTTCACAGGTACACTCTCATCTATTGGTTTTTCTAGTTAATGGTAGTGTTTTGACCCAATAAATGTAAATGTCCGATGATTTTGCTAAAAATTTGTGTATTTTTTCATCCGAAGTAGTAATGGTTTAACTGTCAAACCATTAAAGTTTGATTGCAGTATTCATTTTAGTCTTAATAGCTGCTACATGGTAGTTTCAAAGGATAATATATTTTTGCAAAACTCAAAATGAGCATTTGTTGGTTTAGAAAGGTTTTGGGGCTGTAATTGCAGAATGTGCTTCGTTCTAACATCTTGCAGAAATATTTATGTTGATTTTAACTTTTACAGTAGTTATGCTAGAAGACAGTTATACATTCACTTGTGATGTTGTGTTTGGGTCATGTTATTAAACAGCAATATCTGCTGGGTGTTATGTATACATATATGTCTTGGGTTTGATGGGTGCTGAAATGAAGCTATGCATTTTTAAGTGCTTGTGTAGTGTAGTTGTACTTGTGACAGTCCAAAACAAATTAAGTAATAAAAAAAAAATGTTTTGAGTTTATAGTGTTTTTATGTATCTTCAGAGACTCATTGTGCACCAGTGACTTCAGGAGCTAAACTAATGAGCTGCCAAATTTTCTCTCTCGTGACAGTAACATAGTATGTAGATGTCTTATGTGTTAACAGTACATTCTGTATTTTAACAGGTGTTAATGACTAACCTTTTTAATGTGGCTGACTTTAAAACCTAGGTAGAGGTTCTTTTGTCTTTTTTAATACTTAATATATACAATAGTACATCGGAGGACAGCTTACAAACTATATGATAATTTTACTAAATAGTTTATCTTAACGTGCCTGTATTTCATCCATATTTCAGTTTTAATGAAATAAACAAGTAGACAGAGGGTTCAGGTACTCACAGACTAGTATTTCTTGGAAGTGACACATGTAATAAAGGACGAACATGTATTGTTGCGCGATGTTTGAGGAGGAGTTACAATCATTCGTCAGTCGTCTGCCCATCCGCATATTGACCGTCCGTCTACAAAGCTAGCAATTTACAACAATGCATCATCCGTCCTTCGGTATTCCCTTCATTTGCAATGCTACCAATGTACAAACAGAAAACTTCTGTTGAACATAAAAAGTTTCCTCAACAGTTTATTTATTTTTACATATTTATTTATTATAGTCTATGGCTGCTAATAAGTGCATCCACTGTTTTTCACCAAAAATTAATAGTGCTAACATAACATTTACTAGTACAATTATGTACATTTAAATTTCAGTAATCATTATGTGGAGAAAATAATTTCTGTAAGTATTTTAATGTTTTCTGTATGCCATAATTACTATCTGTATTGTTGTTTGAATTCATTAATTTGTAGTACTACGCAAGAAAATATAAAATAAACGTCACAGCCTTCTTATTAAAATTGAACCGTTAAAACTATTGCCGCCATTTTTAGAAGACAGTGCTTTCATCAGTCATCCGCCAAAAATTAGAGCTTGCCCAGCTTTGGACGACCAGACGGACAATTTGGAAGCCTCTGATTTGCTGAAGGTCACATGACTGATGGACAGTTGACTGACATGCTAGACTGATGGCTAATGCCAACTTCATCAGGTGGCGAGTTGAGGCAGACAGTAATGGCTGCGATGGAAGCGTGGTTGGTCGCTAGGGCATCCAACTGTGCTTCCACTGCCGCAGTTACTCAAGCTGCCTCAACTCACCACCTGATAAAGCTGGCATAAGCCAGCTAAACGTCACACAACTGCCCAACAATGTGTTAGTCCTTTATTATATGTGTGTCATTATCAATAAGTACCAGTCTGTGAGTACCTCTAGCCTCCAGCTAATTTCTATGTAACTGGCTAACCTAGCACTCCCTCCTTCTTTACATTCTCATCATGTGGTAGATGTACTGATATTGCTTATGTGTACTGTACCACTTTTACAAAATGTAAAAAAACAACTGGCAGTAAATTAAAATTAATAAATACACAGTGACCATTCTTAATTTCTGCATGTAGTGGATGTCGTCATAGGCTGGTAGGGTTTTCCCCGGGTTTCTCCCATTTCTCCTACTGTGTCATTTCTTCACTGCGTCATAAAAATCACTTCATTCCCTCACCAGTGCTCACAACTTGCTGCTAAGCAGTAACCACGGTCGTAGAAGAACAGGTCTGGAAACTTGCCTATGTACTAATGTATTTTGCATGACCCCCTTGTTTGGCTGTAGTTCGTCAAGTTACCGAGAATGTTGTACTTTTTGGCACTGTAACCCGGGCGGTTGGACTCAAACTCCGCCCACTTTTTTCCATTGTTCACATTATAAAGTAAATAAAGATTTCTGAAGCTATGATTTAAAATTGTGAGCGAAGGAAGTATTTCACAAATTGAAAAAAAAATATTTTTGATAAATTGTTTATCTTAGTGGAAGGGAAGTGGGCGGAGTTTGAGCTCAACCGCCCGGATTACAGCGCCAAAAATTTATAGTATTATTTGTAACTTGGTAAACTGCAGCCAAACAAGGGGGTCAAGTTTCCAGGCGACTGTCCAGGCCTGTTCTTGTACAGCCGTGGCAGTAACCAAAGTATAGCCAATTTCATAGGTAGTAGGTAAGTTCAGTGTTAAGATGTGATTTCTCAGATAAAGAGATACAAAATTCATTCAAGTTCATTTCAGGAATGCAGAAAGTAATAGACTGGGTATTATTTTTAAAAATAAAATAACATTCTGCTTCTTTGCATTCAAATTTATTTAGAGGGATGTACAGTTTCATTTTGCATGTATGTAGTACCGGTATAAGAAAGTTTCAGAATTGAACATACCTACGTGAAGCATTTTACAAAACAGTAGTGTTGTTGAAACCTTTTCTTATAAGTATGTCAAAAGTTCTGTTACATTAATTATTTGGATTCTTTTACAATCCCAAGTAATGTAGCACAAGCATGTTAGCTACTGGATGTGTTATGTTATTAATTTGTGACAGGCCAGAAATTAAGAGAGTGAAGTATAGTATCATAGAAATGTATGTTTTACTAAGTGAGAGAAAATATGAACAGTATGTATTTAACATATTTAACATTTATGCAATTGTTCTTCCTTCATCTCTCATTCATGTAAAGCTCATTTACATAACAATTTTCAACTGAACTCTGTTTTCGTTATGGAGGGTGTATGTTGACCTCGGTAAATATGAGATGTGAAGTTATCAATACTGTAGGCTGTCCATCTGATTGCTTTTAATGCATGGTGTTAAATGCTATTCATGATAAAGTGAGTTATTTAAAGAGTGCCTTGTCGAGAATAATAATCATAGGTTATATGTTGTGGCATGAGACATTAAGTTTATTTGAGAAGTGTAAAATCAATATGTACAATGTGTTTATTACTAGCACTGTGATATTTATATTTACAAGCGATAAAAAAACACAAATTGACTGAAAATAAAAAAATAAAAATAATTCTCACTTTACTGTCAATAGCTTAGAAATGCTGCTGATAAACAATTGGTGGTGATAGAAATATTTGCAGCAGTAATTTAAGCTTGCACATCGATACTGATGGTGTTTTTCCTTGCAGTGCCCGCAAGCGCCCCATTCCTTACCACCGCCCCACTCCCCCCACCCCATCCTCTGACAGTAGCAGACGTTCCTGGACTACTTACAGCCTCTCCCCACGCAGCAGCTGGACAGAAGGTAGCCACTCACCTGCAAGGTCGCCAAGCCGAAGTCTGTCCCCCTATGGCAGCCGATAAGACCACGTTTGGGGGTGCGTCTTTGCCGGACTGCACGACGCTTGGTTCGGGAAGCAAGCAATTGGTCTCACTTTTACACTAGTTTGTTTTTAATGTGTTTTGCAACATGTGGTTTATGTTGTGCAGCATAATCGGGGTAGGTCCAGTAGTTTTAACAGCTTGTGTGTAGTAGTATACTACAGTAATTGTTTTAGATGCAACCATCTCGTAATGTCAGTTTATGTCTTGTATCCATGGTACGTAACAGCAGTTTTGTAATTTTGCAGAGTAGCAACTATTCTCGAGGTGAAAATACAGTATATGGAAAACATTAATTTGGCATCTGTGTCCATTTACATGTCTCTGACTTAGTAAGAAAACATTCAGTATAAAAAGTCATAAAGTTCTAAATACATAATTTTCTGAAGGAAAACTAGGACTGAAATAGGTCAGTAAAATGCCTGATAATTTTTTTTATTACAATTTTATATTTTAAGTGCAATAAAATTGCTGTGAATCATTTAGATATTTACATCATTCCTATGTGTTACATTAAATTTTTAAGACATTTAGCAAATTAAATTATGGCTACACAATACTATTGCGGGCCAGCAGTTAGACATCTTCTGAAAATTTAGTATCAGCCAAAAGTTGGTAAACATACTGCATTTTTACACTCCCCTTTCAATGGTGTTAACTGCTATTCTACAAAATTGCTTTAAGTGCAGTGTCGTCTTGATTGATATTGAAAGCAGCTCTGAAATTGAATTTGGATGTATTATTGTGATTTGTAGAAGCAGAAACTATGACTAAATGATCGAAAAATGCATTCATGCTACATCTAGCTAGTAACTGTGCCATTATCAGCAACTATCAGAATAGTAAAGATTAGATTCATGTTCATTGAAATAGATTTTTATTCCACTGCATTTACTACAGCTTACATAAAAATTTTAGCTTAGTGTGTGGAAGTGTTCTGAACAGGTGATTATTTGTTTCTGCAGTTCCATTTTCTGTTCTATTCACTAATTTTAACTTAGAAACTCGAGCTTGGGTATTCCTCTACAAAACAAAAGTGAGATATTGGATTGCTGTTTACAGATGTATGTGTATATTGTGACTGTTAATAATATAGTTATTGTATGTTGGTGGAAATATGTTAAGGAATACTGGTTCAGTGAAATGCTTAACACTGTGTAGTACACAAATTGAGCTATTGTGCAATCTTTAAAACAGATCTTGTGGAAATATCGCAATGGAAACAGACTACATTATAGCTGTCATTTTTTTGTAACTCTTATTTTACTGTTAGAATTTGTTAACACATTTCTCTAGGAAGGATAATTAGTCTGTGATACTTGTATAATTTTTTTTAGTGTAGATTTTAAGTTTGTTTACCAATGTGCAGTAAACATGTGATATTCTAGGGGAATGAGTTAACAAACGTGCTCTATGAAACATATGTGAACTGTTTATAACTTACATAATATGAGCAAGTACTAGAATGTGAGGCAAGAGCCATAGTTATATGAAAGTCTCGCATAGGGTTTATCCCAGGCCCCCTACAGGAAGTGAATTATATAGACAGGGGTTCATTCCCCAAATGCTTGATCCCCACCTCATTCTCTTCATGCTAACCAGGAATAAAGTTGCCCATGTAACAGCACTTGGCTTTACTTAGTTTTGGCATTCTATTGTTTCATCCAGGTTGGTCGTACTTCAAACAGAAACACACATATTTTTATTGCGTTGAAATTGAATTTGTACATGAGTTGTATGTGAACCTAGTTAAAACAAATTAAGACGTAGGCAGAAAAAGGCTTCTGGGCTATTTATTACAGTAACATTTAGATAGAAGTGCAAACGTACGTAACAGAATTGTAGTAAACAAAAACGCACAGGCGGACAACACTTCTTCACGCGGTCACAATGTTTCGCTGGTCAAGCTGGGAACGGTGGCCTGCTACAATTGTTAGATGGTGATTATGTAACCAGTACACCTTGTATACTCACCCACAAGTACATTTGGATGACATTATGTATTATGCACCCAATTGTTAAAGTAAAACATATTTAAAGGTTCTCAGCTATGAAACAGTCTTACAAGATATGTTTTAGTCCTGTAAAGTCACTATTTAAAATAACAGGATATGGAACTACAATACTTTTGGTAAGATTGTTTCAAAATCTGGTAAACCTTTCTACATGTTTTGCTCAGATTTCCATCATAGTTGGTTAATGCATAACACAGTCCAATAATATGGTACTGTTGGTACTTGTGGATTTCTATCTCAGTGTTACTGTAATTAGAAGCAGTTAAGGCAGAGGGTGTGTCCATCTCTCTGATAGCCTGTCGCTGTATAAAACGGATAAATCAAAAAGTAATTTTTAAGCAGGTTTTTTTCCTTCTTCTTTTTCTTCTCACCTTTAATTCTGTCTTGCATGAATAGTTTGTATACAGATTTAATGTGCTTAAACATATAATTAAACCAGCAAAAGTCCATGGTATTTTACCATTGGGTAATAAATAATTTGTTTCAGTTGCACCTAATTACATTGAATCATGCTTGTTGCAAACACACAGTACAATACTGTATTTTGTGTGACGTTGCTGTCTACTGTATTTGTATCTTTGGCTACATTTGAAAATAAGAATTATTGAAAACTGTAATTATTGGTCTGCTGAGAATTGCAGACCTCTTGCTCATATTATGTAAAGCATCTATAAATGTTGTTATATATTTAATTTGTAAATGTGAGATTATTACAGCAAATAAATTAACATATTACTCAGCTTTAATATGAGCATTTAACGCCATATTAAAGCAATAATTATTTATTGGGATGTTTGTATCGTGTTGTGTTCTTTGATAAGTTTTATTTATTTTTCTGTATACATATGAAGTATTTATTTATATTTATTTATTCATGTATTTATTGATGTATTTATTAATGATGTTATATGTGTTATTTTTCTTGTTGTGCTCATGTCATGTCTGAGTAGTTGAATAATGACACTGCACATTCCATTTTAAGTGACTGGTGTGTAGAAGTTGAACGTTAACATGTCGGTGAAAACCTTGACAGCTATCTGAGAAGAAATTAGTTTTTCCACAGACAGGTAAATGATACAATGAGTCCATTTGTGTGTTAGTCATGTTTTATTCTAGTCATTTGTTCTAGTCATTTTTTTCCATGTCTGTGTCAGGTGTTCAGGGTTTGTTCCTTGTGCTCATGAGCACTGGTATTTTCAGTGGAGCAGTATTTTATTATAACCGAAGGAGTTTATTTGTACATACATGTAATACAAGCAAGTATTGTTCATTAGTTCTGAAGTCATATTTGACTGTAGAACAATATGGTTGAAAAGTATTATTTTAATTTGATGTCATTAAATTATTATAACAATTTCAATTTTTTTTCAAGTAATGTTATATTCTCCTAATACGTAGTCGCTTTCTTATCTTTCTGGTAATATGAGCAGTTTTATTTTGTACTGTCAGTATAAACATAACCCCAGATATATGTTAGTGTGATGAGTACAGCCCGGAAAAATTCGCGGGTTCACTGACCCGTAGGCTAGCCTCCAAGAATGTATGTTTTCTCAAGCAGACAGCAGCTACTCATTAGCTGTTCGCTTCCACAGTAAAATGGGCATGTGATCAGTTACATATTTGTTATTGGCTCAGCGATTTTCAGAAGGTGTCAAATAAGTCAAAGGCCAATTGTGAAAGTGACACGAACGTGTAGTTACCGGAATTCTAGCTTGTGTCGGAAAGAAAACGTGAATTTTTCAGGGCCCTAGTGATGAGTATTCTTAAAGGTATATTTTTCTTTACATTTAATTTAACTGTGGCAACTACCTATGGAAGTGCCACCTATAATTGGAATTGTCTTCTGTGTAACATCCACTATGATACTGTATTGAGTACGTAAGCACCTTGTCAGATATTCAGTGTGTAAGTTGTGTTTGCATACCAATTATTTAAAAAAAACGAGTTTTCAAGCAAACTTGAGCACTGTATAAAGGTATTGTTGATCTCAACTTCTTACATAATTTTAAATACCTAATATTGTTACAATGTTGTAAAACTCTTTTATCAATAATTTTAAAGGAATTTTTGTGAATATTAAATTATGTTTATTAATGTACATGTAGAAATTAAAATTTCTGTATTTGTCAGATACATTTTCATTGCAAGGAACTTGAAACGATTCTGTATTCTTATTGTACAACACACATCTGTAACTGTCACAGATTTAACAGAAAGTCAAATAGAAAAATAATTAAAATCATTGACAGTGATGTTATTTACCTGCATGAAAACTAGAGTACAAATCCAATTTACAGAATATGATAAAGTTATTTAATTGTTTACTGGGAACCTTCAAAATAACATTAAAAATAATTTTTGCGTTGAAAATCAAGGAAATTGTAAATACAGTCAGTATAAATTCCATGCAACTGTTAAAAACACAGTAAATTATATTTGCTTATAGACACCTTATTTTTAGCCTACTTTCCGAAGGAAAAAGTAGGCTTATGAGATCACCTTCCTGTCTGTCTCCCCCCCCCCCCTCTTTACCGAAAAAAAATTTGGACCGATGGACAGAATTTCTTCAAACTTTCTAGGCATAAAGTACTTCGTAACCTGACTTGATTTTGATATATTTGGCTTATCCTCTTTTCAAAATGGTGGCTGTAGCTGTTTATTACACGGTAATGCACATTACATGACCACACGTAGGCGAGGTTGTCGCTACATTAACCATTACATTAATAAGCAAAACATACACTGTCCAATTGTCCATTAACGTCCGTATGCTGCTCACTGCATGGATGCCAACCATGTGGTATTGAACTATTCACGACATTTCCCCTTTTGTACAAGAATTACTAATGCTAAGTTTGGAGTGTCCTTCCTAGAATGTCACAGATCGAGCTTCTGAGGTGGCATCACCCATCTCCCACTACGAGTCTTAGTTGCAACTGGTGTGTTGTAGCCCTCGGACTTGTGCTGGAGATCTCCGTTGTTAAACGCTCGAAAGTCTGGAGAATTGTTGTGAGTGCTGTCTCTACGATGCACCTCTGCCAGACTGGGAGTTTGTAGCACTGGTGGGTTTGATGTTGATGCTACTGCCTGTGTATCTTCTTGGTTCGTGCATGGCAGTGAGACTGTCTCTGACTGTGGTGAACTCTGCTGCTGTAGGCCTTTGTCATTGCCTGGAGTCTTTTTGGGTTTGAGGAACCAAGAGTTCCGGCAGTACTGACCTTTGGGTGTATCAATCACGTAAGATCTGGTGTTGGGCACTGGAGTTACGACTTTTGCTGGGATCCATTGTTTGTGTGCTTCACGGTAGAGGACATCTTGTGACGCTTCAAATTGATCTGAATTCTTTCTGTTTTTGTTAAACTGGGCAGCTTGATATGTTCGAAGTGCTGTTAGATGTTTGCGGACTCCCTTAACTAATGCCGGCTGCAGTAGTTTTTCACAGGATGGTAGGGTGGTTTTCGTCCGTCGACCCTGCAGTCTCTGTACTGGGGACCCTAGTGGTGTAACAGTGCCAGCCGTAGATCTGAGTTGTCCTCTGAGCATCTTG
Organism: Medauroidea extradentata; assembly: GCA_003012365.1. Classification (NCBI taxonomy): domain Eukaryota; kingdom Metazoa; phylum Arthropoda; class Insecta; order Phasmatodea; family Phasmatidae; genus Medauroidea; species Medauroidea extradentata. Next base: position 1,988 of record PNEQ01066739.1, on the reverse strand, counting down.
CAAGAAGATTTTTTGCTTCCTGCACGTATCTTTCTGCCAACCCATTGGAGTGTTGAAAATGAGGGCTGGATAAGAGTGATTATTCGTATAACCTATGAAGAAATCATAGCACAGTACTTGGCACCTCTGCTAAATGTTGTCATAGAAATGAGGAAGCTAAAGTCAATAGCATGCGGACAGTTTTTATCAGTTGATTCTTGAGAGACGCCTAATGGACACAATATATACAGAAACAGCCATGCTCAGCGTCAGACCAGGGAAGGGGACACCAAGCGATGGTTCATGTAAGTTGCCAGGGCAGAAGACAGGTGGTATTGCGGCAGTGTATGCAAAAAGACATTGCAACACCCACACGCTGTATTATTATTTCACATGAGATTTCCGCAAGTGCATCAGACAAGCTGTAATAAATACAAGCTAAAAACGTGTCACACTGGACAGAATACTTCAGCTGAGGACCTAGTGATCTACAGCTACACAAGGCAACTAGGAGATCCTGCAGCGACACATCAGCCAAGTTCACCAACAGCAAAATGCATTTTTTTAAAACATGAATTATGATAATGGAGTCAAGCCATGCATCATCTTGTTTAGCATATTCTTAGACACCAACACAGTATGTACCTACAATTTCAAACTAAAAGTTTTTCACACCCTAAAATTCCTGTTTTCTCAAGATCACACACTTTACTGTATGACATTTTTTTTAAATTTAGAAACTGAGTATAGTCTAGCAATTTTAATTTCTAAAATTTAAACTTCTACATTTTTTGATGACTGGCTGAGTTAAAGGCTAATTTACTGAAGCAAAGTTTATTTTTAACTTAATTCTACTTAAATTTTATTGTGAGGTTCGTTGGCAGCAGATAAATTTTATTCATTGACTCGATTCTTGAATGAACATGGGTGATTAGGGTGAGTGGACAACTTAGCCACGCTGACATAGATTATGCTTCTAAGCGTAAGTCCCAAGAGGTACCCAGCTGTCAGTATAGTTCTTGACTATTTTCATCTGAAGTACCTCCAAGCAGCTCCTCAATTATTGCAGTCCTCTTGTGCCAGAAATTTTGAATAATTTCAGCTAGATCCCTAATTCATTCAGAGTTCCACAAACGTATCCACTTCCGACCCACTAACCAGCCTCCCTTGATGGGTAATCTACGGGAGTTGATATGTAGGACCAATTTTTGTCTGCATGAACATGTTGCATCAAGGTCCTGCACAAATGGTTATCTTAGTGTTTTCATTTGCTTCACCACTAAGGCTGTTCATATAGACGTCACCACTTATCTAACCAGTGACAGTTTCACAGCAGCGCTGACACGATTCGTGTCCAGAAAGGGACTTTGCTCCGACCTGAACTCTGACTGCAGTACAAATTATGTTAGTGGCTTCAGACAGCTCACTGAAGTCATCCAGCAACTACATAAATCCCCTATGCTTGAGTATTTTAGCTGTACTCACTCAATATAAGTTTCACTTCATACCACCTGCTAGTCCTTATCATGGAGGATTGTGGGAGGCGGCAGATAAATCTGCCAAGTTCCACCTAAGGAAGGTAATTGGGGAATAGGTTATTGTTAGAGATGGTGATTTTTCGTTTTTGCAAAATAGATGCGAAAAAATGCGAAATTGTATTATTTTTGCTATAAAATGTGAAATTCTAACTTTTCTGTTATAAATGCGAAATTGAGATAAATGACAAATTTTGTTAGTTTTTTGCTTCTATACTGGCCAAATATGGTAACTACAGAGTTGATACGACCTTTAGATGACAAGGCAACCTTCAAACATCGCAAAGTTTCCGGCGAGCAAAGTAAATAAACAGACCAGCAAGTCCGCGTTGTTTGTTTACATTGCGCCGTGCCGTACGCTGCAATGTGCCGCTAGCATTCCTTTCACTAGACATCTAGGCCGGCTAGTGTAGTGTGGTGAACGGCAAGTTGGCGTGAAAGGGGAGAATGAGAGAATGTAAAATAAAAACAAAT